>PVIC010002191.1:0-80612 GCA_004025085.1 Thryonomys swinderianus
TTTCTTCCTTTTTTTGAGACAGGGTCTAGCTTTATAGTTCAGGCTGGCCCTGAGCTCACTATGTAGCCCAGCCAAGCCTTGAACTCAGCAATCCTCCTGCCTCTGCCTCCTGAGTGCTGGAATTATAGGAATGAGCCACCGGCCGGTACATGTGTATTTCTTTTTAAACCCTTCCAAAGTTAGTAGAATCTGTACATGATAGCTAATTTCTATGTGATCTTCCAAGGTCAATTTCTACTTACTTTGCCTAAACTGGGCAAGTGTATTTTCTTTTAGCTAGGCATATTATTCATATTTTATTTCCATTTTAATATTAATAACTGCACATTTAACCATAGAAATGGTGAAAAGCTAAAGCTGTAACTATCACCATTAAATAACAACTTCAAAATTGATTTTTATGATTATTCTAACTAGTAGCATCATGTTGCGTGATTGATTCAGAATCAAATCCTACATGTGACATATATATATATATATATATATATATATGTTATATTGCTGGCATACAGTTGTCATTATCATCATCATCATCATCATCTTATTATTATTATTACTATTATTAATATTATCTATAACCACCTAATTTCAGTAAAGAAAAATAATAAAACAACCATCTGGCCTTTAGGGTGAAATCTATTATATAGTATTCTCTGAAACTTTTGAAAAATAACTGGACAATTTTAAAAAGTCTGCTATTGGGCTGGGGATTTAGCTTAGTGGTTATGGTGCTTGTTCTTGTTTTGCAAGTACAAGGTCTTGTGTTCAATCCCCAGTACAAAAAAAAAAAAAAAAAAGGTCTACTATTAGAGTACTTATACTTTCTGATATCTATCATTTTGTGGTTAAACTCATGAAGTCCTAGGTTTTACTTAAAAAGGAAATACATTTACCAAAGGGTACACTATTATCTAGGAAAGCTATCTGGGGGTTTGATTCACTTTCAACCCTAAGAGATTTAGAAATTTTAGTCCATGAAATAATGGCAATGCAGAGAATATCGGTAAAAATAAGAGGCTTTATTTTGTTCACTGTTCCCCTTATCCGTTTCCCAGGTCAGTGTATGTCAGTGTTTTTCATAAGAATGGATTCTAGAAGTGACTAGAGAAAGTCCAGTTTTAGATGTGGCACCTCTGCCATTATCAGTGATTATCACTAACACCAAAAAGTTAAGCATTTGGCAGAGTTCTAAATCATTACTCCAAAAATAAGTTTCTGAAAATCGATTTACCAAAAAATCAATTTTCTGAAGCATCCAGTTGCTCAGAATGTACAATTCCTTGAAATCCAGCCATCTTTCCCACACTGTCCTGGGTGTGGGACCACAGCAGACAGAGTCTAGGGCACTGCTCGGGCGGGGGCACTGACACAGGCGAGGGCCGTGTAAACAAGAAGGGAATATAAAAGTCTCTTACAGATACTTGCGTGCATAATTTCCCTTGTGGCCCAGAAACATGGTGGCAGCTCTGAACATGACTGAACTAACTCACTCGTCCCTGGAAGAAGACACAGTGAGGTAAAGAAAGTGTGAAAAGTTGTGCTAGAAATAAAGGCCATGGAACAACACAAGTCTCATTTCCTGTCTTGATTACTATCTTCGTGTCTGAGTGTAGGCAAATAAACTCATACATGTATCCCTCACAGATGACATATTACTTTTTTTTTTTTTTTTTTTTTGCTTTTTTGGAGACAGGGTCTTGCTTTGTAGTTCAGGCTGGCCCTGAGCTCACTATGGTGCCCAGGCAAGCTTCGAACTCAGCAATCTTCCTGTCTCTGCCTCCCGAGTGCTGGGATTACAGGCGTGAGCCACCACGCCCAGCATTATATGTGGTAACCGGGGATCGAACTCAGGCCCTTATGCTTGCGAGGCAGGCGCCGGAACCACTGAGCTAACCCTCCGGCCCCGACATATTACTTTTTAAACAAGGAATCAGTATTACAAAGATCAAGAATAAAAGGACAAATCAATATAGAAATATGAAAAATTAATTGATCAAATTAATACAGGATAGGAGAGGATAGATGAGAAAAAGAGACAGAGAGATAGATATCAGAGACCCAAATACACGGAGACAGAAAGAATGAATTTTATTTGGTAGGGAAAAAAACAAAATCCATTTATAACACAATGACATTGGGTTCCATCATATGATGAGGACTTCAATATGTTTGCAACTGAATTTATTCAAAAACTAAAATGTAGAAAATACTTTCTACTTGATCATTTAATTAAAAATATTTCAACTGATAAATGAAATATGTATACATTGTGTGCAACATATATGCTTCGAACATATATCACATATACACATATATACAAATACATCATACACACAAATAAAATGCATAGAGATTTTTTGTTATGCTTTCAAGGGTCTATGGTGGGCAGCAATGCTTATGATTCTTATTCACTTCAGGTACTGAAAAATTGAGCAGAAATGTATTTGAAGTCAGTGTGTGTGTGTGTGTGTGTGTGTGTGTATGGAGGGATAGCTCAAAGAATATTCAGTGCTTCCTTGTGAAGTAAGTGTCATAGTGAACAAAATAATCAATTTTACCCGCTTTGTAGTTTGCTATTCTACAGTCACCTAGGGGGAATCATGTTCTTAAAGATTTCTTTTTAATTTTTTTGTCATTTTGTACATCTTTTTAAAAATTTTTATCTTTGTTGGTACATTGTATATACACATCATGATCACACTCAATATTGGGAAATTGTCCTAGTATATGGCACAATTTAATTTTCATTTTTTACCATTCCCCCACTCACCCCACAATCCTCTACCCCCTAAACACATAAACTTTGTTTCTCTTTTTTTATTACCAGAGCAATTTTTCTTTACCCCTCATTACTCACTCCAAAATGCGGGTTTTTTTTGTTTGTTTGTTTGTTTGAAGTCACAGTCTAAATGAGTTGGCATGTATCTTTCTCTACACTTTCTCTCTTATACATGAGCCCTGGTGATAACCGGGATAAACATGTAAATGGAAATCCTGTTTCTGTCCATTCTAGTACCATGTCACAGTCAAATTTTAACTCAGACTTCATTAGTATTACAGGACCCTTTTTATTCACATATTTCATATGTTAGCAATCATCATTCTTTCTATTTTTATTTCACGTTTTATTTTTCATTTATTTTTAATAAATTAAATTTACTGGTACATTTTAAAAATACATTGTGATCACATGCATCATTGGAAATTTGCGCCTATACATGATATATCTTCATTCTTATTTTTTCCTGTTCCCTGACCTCCCCACCATGCTATATACATAAGCTTTCATTTTTTCCTTTAACATCAATTTTTTTTATTTGAATGCTTTAAAGTGAAATATTATGAAAAATAAATCAATCCAATGGATTAAGAATGGTATCAACTGGCGGCTGGAGATTTAGTCTAGTGGTTCCAGTGCCTGCCTAGCAAGTTCAAGGTCCCTGGTTCAATCCCCGGTAACCACATACCACAGTGCTGGGTGTGGTGACTCACGCCTGTCATCCCAACAATCAGGAGGCAGAGGCAGGAGGATTGCTGAGTTTGAGGCTTGCCTGGGCTACATGGTGAGCTCAGGTCCAGCATGAACTATAACACAGTAAAACCCGTCTCAAAAAAAAAAAAAAAGTATCATTATTTAAATATAGCATTGTTTCATCAAGTCAAATGTTTTAGAAATTTCATATGCTTTTGATGTAAGATTATTTATAATATATTAATACTTTTCCAATTGTGAGTATAGCTAATAAAAATAAACATACAAAAAGAAAACATTGATATAGTCATATAGAAAAATAAATTAGATCAGCATTAAATTACAAATAATTATAATTTAAATATAGCAATAAATTTGTGGCATAAATATAGTAAATAATACAAAATAAATAATAAATTTATAATAGTAAATTCATATAAAATGTAATAAATTATAGTTTACATCGATTTTAAAATATCAAAAAATTGAAAACAATTATGTTGATTGCAATTTTATTTTTTTCAGGCAGTTAGTCTGAGGTCAGAAAACTTAGATGATAAAAGCTTGTCAGCGTTATAAACTTCAAAAGAAATTATAATATTTATATATAATTTTGAAGAAAAAGCTCTCTAAACTAGTCCACATTATAAAATGTTCATAATAAGTAACACAAATGAGTTTATTAGATACAAGATGCAATAGATATTTTGTGTATAAGTAAATATAATAATGTAACCAGAAACTATATTTCATTTTGTTTTCCTTAACATATATTTAAATTTCACAATTTACATTTTGCCACTTAGGCTTATTTTCGCTGAATATTTGTATTTTATATATCATCATAGCTTAATTTTTATGACTGAATAAAACAAAAATGCATTACAATAGACACACTTACTAGGTCTATTTTACTTAAGTAGTTTGTTAATTTTCAAAATTCTGTATCTATTTTAAAGTTAGAAGTCTTTTTTTTTTCTTTGAGACAGGGTCTCACTTTGTAGTTCAGGCTGGCTCTAAGCTCACTATGTAGTTCAGACAAGCCTCAAACTCAGCGATCCTCCTGCCTTTGCCTCCTGAGTGCTGGGATTACAGGCTTGAGTCACCAAGCCCAGCATTTGTGGTATGTGATACTTACTGCTGGTGGGCATGAACCACCATGCCTGGTATTGTTTTATGTGGTATCAGGGATTGAACCAGGGACCTTGTGCTTGCCAGGCAGGCGCTGGAACCACTGAGCTAAATCTCTGGCCCTAAAGGTAGAAGTCTTTAACTTGATTTTTAGTTGTTACATTAAAATCATAAAGCTCAAATTTTAATCACCATTACAGTGTTACTTTGGGAAAGATTTCATATTTGGCATTTAGATGTTATCTTTAAACACTGCTTATGCTTGGTAGGAGCCTAGGAACATTTCTTTAAAAAATATTGTGAATTAGTAAATATTCAAAGGATAATGAGGTTTAGGGGTAAATAATGAAGAAAGAAAAAAATTGATGGTAAAAAGGAAACAATGCTGTGTATATAGTGGTGGGGAGGGAGGGAGGAGAGTAAGGGAGAGGGGAAAATGAGATTTAAGTTGTGTCATAACTGGAACAAATTCTCCATGAGGAGTATAATTCTGATGTGTGTGTGTGTGTGTGTGTGTGTATGCCAATTTAAAACGTCTATATATCAGAAGACAATGCTGCTGAAGACCTTGACTAGACTGCTGAGATGTATCTGAGAATTCTATTGGGAATTATCCCTTATATGAACTAGTACATTTTAAGTAATGTTAGTATGCAGAGCTGTTACACTGCACAACTTCAGGGTAACAGTGGACAGGCATTCCATTAAAATAAGCCAATAACGGATATTCACTGGCTCTAACAACATTATGAATCTTTGTCATTAAAATCCTATAGCTCAGACAACATGAAAGTGATTCTAGATTATATTTGATTCCACCTTATAAACTGCCTGGTTTTATTTCTGTTGTTTTTTTAAAAATATTTAGAACAATAATTGAGACATAGTGGTTTCTTGAGAATCTGCTTTTTGTGTTTCTTGAACATCTTTAAGTTGTCACCCTTCATATCTAGAAAAAATATCATACTAGATTTATCTGTAATATAAAAAGCAGTTCTGTATTTGGTCAAATTATGCTACAAATTGTTCATATAATAAAGTGTTCATATAATGGTAATTTTCTGACTTGTTTCAAGTTCCTTAAAACAGAATAACAAGATTTTCCATGAATATGTGCACTAGAACTTAACAATATATTTTCACCTAATTGCAATTATACCTATTGATAAAACAAAACAAAACAAAACAAAACATACAAATATTCACAAAATGCAAAAACAAATCTGTAGCAACGATTTAAGAGAAATTTGTTTAAAATTTTCTCAAATTCCTGTGTGTGTCTGCAGGGACCTATAACCACTCAGAATTCAGTTTTTCTTAATTTTTCAATATTATGAAACTGTTACATAAATTTGAGGTGTTACCATTTTCTGTAGTATGGAGAGAATGATAGACAGCATTAATGGATGGATTTTTTTTTCTTTTCTTTTCTTTTTTTTTTTCTTTTGAGACAGGGTCTGACTTTGCAGTTCAGGCTGGCCCTGAGATCACCATATACCCCAGGCAAACCTCGAGCTTGGCAGCCCTTTGTCTCTGCTTCCCAAATGCTGGGATTACAGGGATGAGCTACCATGCACGGTGTTAGTGGATGGATTTTAAGGGCCTTAACCCAGAAACGGTACACAGTATGTCTGTCTGCAATCATTAACAAAAGTAGTCATAAGACCCAAATATCAAGACTGGAGGGACACACTGAGAGGTGAAGTATGTATTGACCACTAACTGCTTTTCAAATAGAATTTTACATATTTAACTTCTATAGATCTTTATATCCTAGAAAACATCCCATATACCGAACAATATCTGGTTAAGGAACAGTAATAAATCTCTCAATCAGATTTAATTAATCTTCATCTCTGAGTCCTGCTGGGACAGGTGTACATTAAAAAAAATTATTCATCAATGTTAACTCAATAGCAATTTTTCATAATGTCATCACTTATTCATCTCAGGTTCCATTTATGCATCTGTCGTGTCATTATCTGAGCTGATTATGGCATTAGCCTTGAAATTAAATAGATCACCACATAAGTGACAAAGGTACTAATTACAGAGACTTGTTGCAATACTGCTCATGTAAACAATATTAATTGTATGATTTTATCTTTTCAATGAAAGTACTATACAATGATGATGTAGATGGGTCAAGAGAATGACCACATTGTTTTCTTGTTTCACAATAACTTTTCCTAAGGCTATACTAGTTAATTTAAAATATTTGGGATACAATTAAACCCAGTTGTGATGATAGATAAACATTTGCCATAATTTTAAGGAATTTAACATTTATGACGAATTAAACTAAAATTATTTCTCAAAATTATTTTTCATATTGAAAAAAGAGGTTTCAAAAAAGCTTTATTGTTTATAAAATTCAAAATCTAATACAAATATCTACTTAATTTTTTATAGGAGTGCTGGGGATCAAACTCAAGACCTTGCACTTCCAAGGCAGACAGCAGCACACCTGAGCTAAGTCCCTGGCCTGATATCCAATTATTTTAATAGACATGTTTACTATAGTTTGTGAGATTCAGGAAAAAAAAAAAAAACAGCAACAGCAACTGCTTTCTATGACTTTTGTCAAATGTATAATTAACTACAGTGAAAAATATGACATTTCAATCTTTGAGCTATTTGGGGAGAAATTACAAAGCTAACTATGAAGAATTAAAGTAGATTGCAAACTTCATTTTAAGAATATAACTACAGAGATTTCACTACATATGTGTGTCACATCCTTTTACACACTAAAAATCAGTAGGGACTGGAAGACTCTTAAAAGATTTTTATCTATGAGAAAATATAATCAAGTGGTATTGTTTTCAGGAAGGTGTTTCAGTCTTATTTTAATATAAATAATCCAAATACTCTAATGATTTAATAATTTAATGCTATTAAATATAAGAAGTCCCATTTTTAAAAAGCCTTATGTACCAGACAATTCAGTAATAATGTAACATATATTGTTTTTATTTTGTCATATATTGTTTGTGAATTGAGTAATATTTCTATTCCTTTTTCAATAAAAACATGATATAGTTTATTTGAAATGATACATTGGAGAGCATTACAGGTGAAGCTGCATTCATCTCTAAAGAAAGAACATGGTGTTTTTCTTTAAACCATGTATATTATGATTTAGAGGCAAAATGTCTTCCAGGAGTCTTAGTGATGAGTGGTTGGGAGGTCACTGGCTGATATTGGTTCGATACTTAATGATGGATCTATCCATTGATGAAATCTTAGCTAGTCAGGGCCCAGTGAGAGGGAGAGGGCCCTGTGGGTGTGCCTCTGGAGGATGTATCTTCTTTGCCCTTCTTACTTTCTCTTTCCTGGCTATCATGGTTACGCAGCTTTCTTCTGTCCTACCCTCCCATCATACTTTGGAGTCAGACCATCAGGGTTTGAAGCATTTTAATTGTGAGACAAATATATCTGTTCTCTGTCAAGCTGTCCAGTACTTTGTTCGAAGAGGTGAACAAAGTAACAAAGTAACAAAGAGGTGAACAGTGCAATGTGTAAGGTCGTTTGAGACATTGTAAAAGAGTTAAATATAAATCTATAATAAACCTTTACTTCATGATGGAGAAAAATAGTTTTCAGGAAATATACATATTAGATAGAGTTAGATAGAGATGATAGATGATAGATAGAGATGATAGATAGTTGCTTACAGATGCTATATTTGAGAAGTTAGCAATTAAATGATACACAACACTTAAGAAGAAAACACTGAAGAGAGGGGATAATTGTGCAATAAAATGGGAGAAAATGAGTTTCAAAAGTATTATCTTGTGCGTGAAAAGACAATCTTAGAAGATTCATCCCATAATGTCTGCTACATTTCACAATTAAGAAATAATTGGTAACTTTGTGAGCCTCATATTGATCATAAAAAGTAAGGATACATAAAGTATAAATTTTATTATTAAAAATTAGAGGTGCAAATTTAGAAACAATTGGAAGAGAAAAAAACCTACAGATTGCTGTCAGGAAATATTGATGTAAGTATATCTCAAACTTTTGTGATGAAGTTTGTCAATAAAGCTAGAAGCCTACATCATCAAAGTATTCTGATGAAAACTTCCAGAAAATAAGAGATTGTCTCCACTGCCTGATCTGATGTGATTTCAATCACCTGCTTGTAACAGGTGTTTCTCAGTCGGATCCCAAAAGCTGTGAAGCTCCAGTGAAGTTCCAAACTCCCCACCTGCATCTGTTATCTGAAATATTAGTTTTTAAACTCTTTCCTCCTCAGTTTTCCATGATTTGCTTAACTACATTAATTGATAAATCTGAGGCCCATGATTCTGTGAAACAGATTTTCAGGATGCCCCATAACTTAGATAATCCTGAACAGGGTACCTCCATGGGAACCGACTGCTCACTAAGAAGAAAATTAATATAAATACAGTAAGAGGATGATATAGAAGGTACCCAGAGCAAACTCTGTAAAAAATGTAAATAGTGTTTCTATATTTTATTGCATATTTGGATCCGACATTATGGGATTATAAAAAAGAAAAACATCTTGTGGGATATGAGTTTCTGCAGAAAGTTGCATGTTTCCAAATCTCTTAAGGCCATAATGTAATAGAGTGTCTCTATTCATTAGAAACACACCATCTATTATTATGTTGGACTTTATGATTAAGTAGGATTATGCATCTCTTGGTCGGTGTAAAGTACTAGTTACAGACAGATTAGACAGGCTATTATGGAAAGACATTTATTGTGCAGCACTAAATAAGAAAGTAAAAGTGGCTGGAAATTTTCAAATGGAGCATTTCAACTCAAAGTAAACACAATTATCTGACAAATGGAGTCTTTATGTCTGAAGAAAAAATTAATGCTTAGGATGAATAATCAGAAACACAGTATTTCTTAAAATACTTTTGTTAGAGATGTATTTGAGCCCATCCTTCACTTAATAGATTTTGACGAAACAGTTGGGTGTGTGTCTCTATATATTTGCACATGATGTAGACTACACATAGTGATATATAAACAATTGCAAAGTTTTACATTAAATATTGCCTGTATTATGTATTGTGTAGATATAGATTGAATATAGTTTCATTCAAATGCATTAAATATATAGTATTTTGTTCTAAATATTTACACATGAGTTGTGTATATTTTTGTCATATACTGTGTGTGTATATATATAAACTTAAAAATATAGTCATATTTATATGACTATATGTTTAAGTCTATGTAGAGACAGAGTTGTGCATACATATATAGTTGTGTTATATATATGTGTGTACATATATAGTTTTTGTGTATATATATATATATGCACATATGAATGGTATAGTGCAGGTACTAACAATCAAAATGAATGTTTCCATGACAACCTGAAGTGACAGGAAACTATTTTACTTGAACATTAGTTCTAAGTTTATGAGAAATATGCTTATAAAATCTTGCATTATAAAAGCCTGTAAGCAATTTTTAAGTAAAATTAAAGATTCTGGGGCTGGAGATTTAGCTCAGTGGTCCCGGTGCCTGCCTAGGAAGCTCAAGGTCCCTGGTTGGATCCCCAGTAACCACATACAATAATACTGGGCATGGTGAAACAAACGCACCAGCAATCAGTACCACATACCACAAATGCTAGGCTTGGTGGCTCAAGCCTGTAATTACTGCACTCAGGAGGCAGAGGCAGGAGGATTGCTGAGTTTGAGGCTTGCCTGGCTACATAACGAGCTCAGGACCAGCCTGAACTACAAAGTGAGACCCTGTTTCAAAAAACAAACAAACAAAAAAAAGTAGTGGCATTAACTCTTCTTTAAAAGGTTTATAGAATTCTGCAGTGAAGCCATCAGAACCAGGGCTTTTCTTTGTTGGTAGGTTTTTTTTATAACATTTTCAATTTCACAGATGGATATCAGATTGTTTAATATTTATATTTTATATCATCTTCATTCAGCTTTCGAAATTCATATGTGTCTAGGAATCTTCATTTCTTCTAGGTTTTCCATCTTTTTGGAGTACAAATTTTCAAAATATGTGTGTATTATGCTTTGGACTTCCAATGGATCTGTGAGTACTTCCCCATTTTAGCATGAGAGCTAGCAGAATCAACAAATGGGATCTCACCCTACTAAAATGCTTCTGTACAGCAAAAGAAAACACTGGCACAACTAAAAGACAACCAACAACATGGGAAAAAGCTTTACTAGCTGTTTTTCAGACAAAGGGCTACTATCTAGAATATATAAACAACTTAAACAAATCAGTCCCTCTAAGTTTAAAGACCCAATTCAAAAACTGGCATCTGAAATGAACAGACACTTCTCAGAGGCAGAAGCAAAAGCAGCCAAGAAGCATATAAAGAAATGTTCAACATCACTGGTCATTCCACAGATACAGATGAAAACAACACTAAGATTTTATTTCGCTCCATAAAGAATGGCTGCTATTGCAAAATCAACCAGCAATAAATGCTGGTGAGGCTGTGGGGAAAAAGGAACACTTCTCCACTGTTGGTGGGATTGTAGACTTTTACAACCATTGTGGAGATCAATGTGGAGATTCCGCAGAAAACTAGGATTAGAGTGCCGGAGCCTGCCATACAAAACAGCGGGTTTGCGAAGTCGAGGGGTGAGGTGAGGCTGAGAAAAGAAAGAAGACAGAATAATGGGATCGGGAGGACCTCTCAGTCAATGCTGAGCAGGCCCCAAATTTATTTTTCAGTGCTCTTTTATAGTATTTCTAGCTAGAGTGCCCACGTGTGAATAATTAGTAAGGTAAATAGTAGTAAAAAAAAATCAACAGTTAACACAACCTTAATTCACAGGTGCTGTAGAGATAAACTTGTCTACCAGGGAACATCTAATAATCTAGAGAATGTGCCCTCCCTATTCCTAAAACTTTTTCCCAGGCAATTAGCAGGTCCCTTATCTTATGCTAAAGTCCAGCTGTGACTCTCAAGGTTCAGCTGTTTGTTATTCTTTAAAACATCTCCCTATTATCTACTCAAAGAGAAGTTACTTCTCTTTGCTATTTTATTTAACCCCTAAAGCAATATCTTTTACCATTAGTGCATGGCCAGAAAATCTAGCAAAGATTATAAAGCAACTTGATCAGTAAGGAAAGAACAGCAAATTCCTAACAGAAGGAGTAATGGAAGGTGACCCAGGCCAGAGGTGTTTACCTCTTGTCGCCACTGATCCTGAACCCCAAGGCAGCAACTCAGATCCAGTAGTTCAGGATGAGGTTGCAGTTCTCTTGGGAGCTGGGCAGCACCATTCATAGTGCAGATCTCCTAACTGCTAGTTAGGGCAGCACCCAGTGCAGATCTCCAGGCCTCACAGTGACGACCCCCAGGTTGCTTCCCACATTAGAGGTCCCATTTGACCCTGCTATTCCCCTGCTAGGAATATACCCAAAGGAATTCAGAGAATCACATTGTAAAGTCATATGTACACCCATGTTCATAGCAGCTCAGTTTGTGATAGCCCAATATTCGAAACAATCCAGATGCCCATCAACTGGAGACTGGATGAAGAAGATGTGGCTTTTCTATAAAGTGGAGTATTACTCTGCCATGAGATGGACAAGTTTCATTCATTTATGTGCAAATGGATACACCTTGAGGACATATTTTATCTTTCTTTTCTTATTTTGTTTATTTTTCCTTCCTTCCTTTTCCTCTCCCTCTTCCCTAGTATTCCTTTCTGTATGAACATTTTTTCCTATTTCACAACATATTTATACATTTTGGTTCTTATTTATATTTTTGTTTCTCACAGCAGAGAAACAATGAAATAATTGCACACATATCAGTTTTATTTTACTTAGAAGTGGGTTTAAGTGCATCCATTTATCTAGAAATGTATCAATCTTATCTTTCTGTATGGCAAAGGAGTACTCCTGTGAATAAACAAACAAACACATTTTTATCCATTCCTCAACTGATGGGTGTTTGAACTGTTTCCAAGATTTAGCTGTTACAAACTATCCTGCTGTTAAACATGGTTGTGCAATATTGCACTGGTATGATGCTTGTCACATCTGCAGGCAGATACTAAGAAGGGGCATAGTTGGGACAAATGTTATTTCTTATCCTAATTTTTTTTTTTTTTTTTGAGACAGGGTCTCACTTTGTAGTTTGGGCTGGCTCAGAGCCAGGCAAGCCTCGAACTCAGCAATCCTCCTGTCTCTGCCTCCCGAGTGCTGGGATTACAGGTGTGAGCCACCACACCCGGCTCTTGTCCTAGTTTTTTTGAGGAATCTCCACAGTGGTTGCATCAGTGAATACCCACATCAACAGTGGGCAAGTGTTCCCTTTATCCCCACATCTCTCCCAGCATTTGCTATTGGCTGATTTCTTGATAACAGTCATTCTTTCTAGAGTTAGATGGAATCTAAGCATTGTTTTATGAAAGACCAGTGATATTGAGCATCTGTTGTTTGTATTTCTTCATCTGAGAAAAGTGTGTTCATTTTTTTTCTTTTTTTTTTTTTTTGAGACAGGTCTCACTTTGTAGTTCAGGCTGACCCTGAGCTCACTATGTAGCCCAGGAAAGCCTCGAACTCAGCAATCCTCCTGCCTTTGCCTCCCAAGTACTGGGATTACAGGTGTGAGCCACCAAGCCCGGCACTGTGGTATGTGGTATTGATTGCTGGTGGGTGAGTCACCAGGCCCAGCATTGTGTTACCGGGGTCAAACTCAGGACCTTGCATTTGCGAGGCACGAGCCAGAACCACTGAGCTAAATCTACGGCTCCAGAGTGTATTCAGTGTGTTCATCTTTAGAATGTAGCATATTCTATTTTTTTTTTTTTTGAGACAGGTCCTCACTCTGTAGTTCAGGCTAGCCCTGAGCTCACTATGTAGCTCAGGCAAGCCTCGAACTCAGCAATCCTCCTGTCTCTGCCTCCGGAGTGCTGGGATGACAGGTGTGCGCCACCACGCCCGGCATGGTGGTATGTGTGATTGATTGCTGGTGGGCGTGAGTCACCATGCCCAGCATTTTATGTGGTTAACGGGATCGAACTCAGGACCATCGCACTTGTGAGGCAGGCGCCGGAACCACTGAGCCAAATCTCTGACCCCAGAATATTCATGTTTAAATGGGCCTTTCACTGGGGGGTAGTTTTTTCAGTTATTTATATATCCTAGATACTAGTCTTTTGTCTGAGGAACAGCTGGCAGAGGTTTTACCAGTTGTCTCTTCATTCCTGGTTTCACTGTGGAAAGCTTTTGAATGAAGGAAGATTCTAGTTGTTAATTCTGTGGAATATTTCTCATATATTTAAGGTTTTGTTCATAAAGACTTTGCCTATGCCTTTGCCTTTAAGAGTTCTAGCTAATCTGTCTTCTAGAAGAGTTAGTGTTTCTAGTCTACTTTCTCTTGTTTTAAATAATGTCTGCCCCCTCAGCCTTCAAGTAGCTGCAGCCACATGTGTCTCCCACAGCCCTATAATTACAAATGTTATCATAATTTAAATATTTACTATTTGATTTAAGAAATACCCAAATTTCTTCACCTTCAAATGGGCAATAGTGGATTAGGAATTAATTTTCTTATCATTTGGTCAAATAACTGACCATTGACAATGGCCTGAATATTCCTTCTAAAACTCAAGTTAGCAACTTAACCCCTAGTGACAGAGTTAGGGGTGGTTTGGCCTTTGGTAAGAGGCTTGTGAATAAGTAAATGCTGCTATAAAGGGAATTTCCGAAGTGGGTTTATTTAGTTTTTTAATTTGCTCACCTTCCACTCTGAAAGGATATATCACAGAGCCCCATACTATATGCCAGTACTGCCAATCCTCTAAAACATCAAGTGAACACACTTCTGTTCATTACAAATTAGCCATAAGTATTCCAAAAGTATAAATGAACTAAGACACAAGATATGCCCCAATTTGTACACCTCCAGGGATGTTGACCTCAGTTGGACAGAAGAGCCATTTGCAAACTTTCCATGTACAGATTGTGTAAACTTTGAACTTGAAATCCCTGAAAGCCACATCTCAGTCTTCTGTTTCACTTTCTTTCTTCCGTATCACTGTGTGGGTGGAGAAAGAACATATTTCAGGACTTTCTCTAGCTAGCTCTACACAGTAAGCCATCTCCACTATAGTATCAATCAATATCTCAAGAGGACACACTCATACATAAATGCAAGCAACTGGAGAGAATAATCTTAAAATATTAAGTGAAATATATGTCAGATACACACACTTAAATGTTGTGTGGTTGAGAGAGAGAGAGAGAGAGAGAGAGAGAGAGAGAGAGAGAGAGAGACAGACAGACAGACAGAGGATTGATAAGTAGGAAGACAGCATTTTCAGGTGGATGTAGGAATATCTCTTGAAGGAAGGGAGAGGGAAAGAAAGGAAAAACCAAACAGAACTGAGGGGGAATTGTGAAGATAGAACTTTTGTAAATGGAACCAACTGTTGGAGTGGGGTGATCAGGGAAGGATGAAAGAGGAAAAAACAAGAATCAAGGGGTGTTATTTACTTATACCAAAGCTCCATGTCAAATGTAATCATGCTGTGCAAACTTGTTCTAGTAAAAGGCAATAAAGAATCTCTCCACAATGGATTCATCATCAAACGCAGCCTCCCAAACCTAAATTAGGAATAGAGCAGACTTCCAGGGTATTTATGGCTGGAGCATATCTTGGTCCCAACCTTAACTCTTAGCCTATTTTGAATAGTGTCCGAGTCACAGTGTTCTCTAACTAGGATATTTTTCTAAATTTGTGTATAATTTAATTAGCAATTCTCTGGGTGTCACTGCTATGTCTGAATATGTTTTGCTTGTCTTTCTGTCCTTTTAAGTTATTGATCTTTTCCTTCCAGTTCCAATTTTTCATTTTACTTTTTTCATGTTTACAGTAGCACACATCAGCTTTTGTGGGCTGCTCCATCATAGCTCCTGCCTCATCCCTTAGATGTAATCATCCTTTAGGTTTAAACTGGAGCATGACATTGATTTTGCCAGTGTTCTGGTGAACCAGTGCAAGAATCGGTTGTATCTCACATTTATGATCACACGGACCGTCCTCTCCTTTTTGATTCTCAGTGACAATCCAAGCCTTCACCTATTGTCTCTGCAGTTGCTTCCTGCAGGTTATTTTAGGTTGTTTCTGAGGCAACAGTCAAAGATGAGGGAGGAAAAAGTTGCAGGGCTGTGGGTGGCTCTGCACGCAGCAGAAGTCCGGGCTAAGTAAGGAATCGGGGACCATTTCTCCTAAGTATGTCACCACGGAATTCTCCAAGTATTTTCCTTATAACTCTTAGAATGGGACTCTGTGTAACAAGAATGGACAGCAGTAAATGCAGACCAGAGAAGTTTGTACTCTGGCTTCAAGTCTGCGACCATCCTTCCTATGACTGCTTACTTCTCACTCCCTTTTCTGTCCAAGTGTAAGTCTCACTATTTGATTTCCCAAGACCGATGAACTCCTTCACAGAAGGTGTACAAACGTTACTCCTTAGCAGCAGAGGCTCCTTTTCAGCGGAGACACACACCAGCGAGTGACGGTATTAGCCAGCTTTCCTCATGCTAGGACATACAACTTGAAAGCGGAGAAGAGGAGCAATTTAATTTGCCTCACAGTTTCAAGGGATTTGGCTCATGCCCTCAGGCTCCATGGCAGAAACATCAAGGTGGAAGATCTTGGTTCAGCAAAGCTGCTGATTCATGGTTACTGGGTAACAAAGCAGCAATCACTAGAAGTATTGAAGCTCAGTACTTTAAGACATACCAGACACACACAGAAGTCCACTTACCAATCACCTGGGCATTCCAAATGCCAAGAAAGATGCCAAACAGACTATGTATACAACCCGGTAATGTTTAACCATCCTAACAAAGATCTAATATCCTCATATCTACAGTTGAAGATGTACATCAGAAAATTTATTTAAATACAAACATTTATTCAAAGCCTTTAAAAGATCAACAACTGTAAACAACCATATTTTACTTTGTTAAATTTCCTTCTTTCTTAGCTAACAGAGATATAGATTTTGGAACTCTATTTCAATCATTTATTATATTTCTTAGAATTTCATACATGATAAAATTTCTCTTAATTTATAACTGCACAAAATTTGTTTTTTTTTTTTTTTTTTTTTTTTTTTTTTTTTTTTTTTTTTTTTTTTTTTTTTTTTTTGAGACAGGGTCTCGCTTTGTAGTTCAGGCTGGCTCTGAGCTCACTATGTAGTCCAGGCAAGCCTTGAACTCAGCAATCCTCCTGTCTCTGCCTCCCGAGTGCTGGGATTACAGGCGTGAGCCACCACGCCTGGCCAAAATTTGAGTTTTTAACAACTGCTAGAAAAGTATGCAAAGATTATATGACTATTAAAATGAATTTATACACACCTATATTAATTTTGATATGATTAAATTTATTTCTATTAACCCAGATTTCCCAAAGATGGTAACCTAAAGAAAAGATGGTTATCAAGGTGAATTCAACACCAAGCAACTACCATTTATATAATAATCTTGTCTTCATATTACTGACTAGTAGTCCCTTTAGGAGGCTTTGCTATGCTGAATGAGAATAACTGCATTTGCATTTTTTTTCTAAAACATTTTATTTCCTATTCTTGATTAGAAGCTACATCTTATTTGACAGTCTAACTTATTTCACGATATTAAAATCCAGGCTGTTTATCTGAATAATATCCAGCAGAGATGTTTAGAACCTGGCCTATTTCTCACTTTTTTTTTTCCTCTCTGCAATAGTGAATGTGAATATGCTAATGAGGCTATCAGGACATTTATTTGCAACTGAATTTTGTATTTACTTTTTCATGGTGCCAATGATTCACATGCTAATGAATATTAATTTAAAATAAATATGCTGTAAGAAATCTATGTACTTCTTTTTTTATTGTGTAACATACTGAGGCATTTGCCATTGATCAGAAAGAACGGTTCCTTATTACATTGCTGCATGGATCACAATAAAATGCCAAGAAGTCACACAAAACAATATCTGAAGGGCTTCCTCTATTAGTCGTGTAACTGTTGCTGAGACGTATTAAACTAGGACAGCAATAATGAATTCAGGTATCTCCCTGATTTTAAATGGTGGGCATAGACACCACTGTCAAAAATATTGAAAAATATATATAGGCCAAACTGAGCCCAGGTGACAGGATATCACTAGTATTGGTAAGAATTATTATCATGGCTCTTACATGTCACATTGCAGACTTATGTTTAAGCTAAGGAACAGCAGACATCCTTGATACTGAGATAAATTTTATTTGGTCATACAGATTAAAAATGGATTTAATTAGTGTTTGGGATAGATGTAAGCTTTTTAATTAAAATTATAAGTAATCAAGTATATGTCAAACTTTATACTGAGTTTAATAAATGTTTTATGATTAATTCATAATAGCTTGCCTTAAAGGCTAATAAAATATTAGAAACCTATAGATTCAAACAAAAAACAAAAAAATGATGCACTATTGATAAATTGAAAAGCAAATCCCAGACTCAATAATCTAAGGAAGCAATGTTTTTCTTTCAACTTCTTTGAATATAGTCAATTATATGTTTTATTCCAATATGATTGTATGTTTTCAACATGTCAATTTAATTTTAATTGTATTTGCTTTAGCTTAGCTTCCAATATTGTCTGTCTGATGTAGGGCTTTCCTGTATCTGCTTATTTATCACTAAAAGGGCCCATGACACAGTCTGGACAATTCATTTTGCTTCTGCAAAATTTGTGTATGAGTTTTACAAATATCATTAATACTATGTACAACAGATTGGATTAAGCAAAATATGTACAGCTTCCTACAGATTTAAAAAAATGAGCAGAAAACAGAGTAGTCATAAATTATTAAAGAGGAGGGAATAGTTTATATGTATGAATAATACCATTCAGTAAAACTATTACAACCTCTGTCAAAAGAAGCTTTCTCTTGGTATTGTAATCCAGCTATTTTTTGCAATTCTCTTAGTACCCTTCCCAGTTACTGCCATTTGAATGTCCCTAGAGAATCAGTAAGCGGACACTGGCACAGCCGGTTTAGATGATAGTTCTGCCTCTAGGGAAAAGGGCTCTTCAGAACACTGATATCCAAACCCTCCCCTTTCTCCTGAGATCAAGAAAGTCCCTTTGCATTGCACTCCTTAATTTCATAGTTCTAGACTAATTTTAACATCACCTGATTATTATATTTTATATCTGAGATGATTTATTCACATTTGGCTAGAAACTGAGTTATTATGTGTTTATACCATTTTTTAAAAAATCTGCTACCTTTTCTAATTTCTTGTTCTTTAGTTTTTCATTTCTCTTTGTTTCTTTCACCACAGATACTTTAGTTGACTGCCCTATAAAAGATGAAGGAACTACAGTGTTTACCCGTAACTTTACTTCCTAATACAGCACTCATATTTAAGACAGATGTATAATTTACATAAGGCTTTACTTTAGAAAACAGACTAATTTGAAAGAAGATTAATTTATTGTATTAATGTGGGTTATATAAATTGTACTATAAATAAAATCACCAATATTATTTAAAAACATATTATGAGTCAAGTAATATGATGGATACTTTTAGAAAACTGGACACCATGTTCTTTGAAATCAATGCAGTTTTCAGTTTACTCTTCTTCTGTAATGGTTTGCACGTTGAAATGTTTTCACAAGCTTTTCTTCTATAATAGATGTATTTGCTCCTCCAAACAGAACACTTCTTTTCTTTAGATTTTCATCACAAAGCTCTAAACACGGTTCTTTCAAAGTGATTCTAGGCAGGTGTGAAAACAAAAACATCTTCTAAGTTTTGGTACTGTGGAAAATAATTTTAGCCCAAAATATTTATTTTTATATATATTTATTTAATTTTTAAAGACCACTATGAATTTAACATCCCTTCAGAATTGAAAGTGACATTGTGTGTGTAAATCCACCCATACTTATGGCATGTTATAAGTCTGATTTAAATCATTAAAGAAACTTTTAAACTACTAAATTATTAAATAAAAATTAGTTGGGTATATATTTTAAACTAAGCATATATGCTGAAATATACACAATGTAATTTAGCTACTAATATAAGATGTGTATCTTCCATAACTTTACTTAAATAATAATAGGATGAATTGTGCCCTTAAATCTTGATTTGAACTTCTCTATTATATCTCATCTGATGGAAAAATCTCTACCACTACTTCTGTGTGAGCTCTCTTGAAGTCCAATTATATTATACAGATTATAATCATATTATAATTTTAGACAGATTTTAAGAGTAAAAATTAATTAACTGTTCATGGCAAAATCTATGTCAGATTTTTGGTAACACAAACACAATATGTGGCTTATAAGACAAAATTAATAATCTATTTGTTAGAATTAATTATGAATGAGAATATCATCTCAAATTGTGGAGGCAAAATAATAGAAAAGTCAATGAAAGGAAGAAAGTTTTTAGAGTAATCATTCATTTGTATAAACTACCTGTTAGAAGTGATGGGGTGAGGGGAAAAGATAAATTTCCCACAGAGGCTCTGCCTTGCCAAGATGGCATCGTTCAGCAACTGCACTGGTGAGCATCCACCGTCTGTAGCTCTCCTGTCTCTTTCTCCTCTGACACAGTATCTCTTCCTTAATGTCCAGTAGATCATCAGCAACCTCCTCAGATGGCCTCTCTCAGCCATCTTTGCCCTGGTTTCCCAAGCTATTCTCTATCTAGCTGACAGGATTATATTTTTGAAGTATTAAATAGCTTGTAAATAAATCATGTCAATATTTATTTTTCAAAAAAAATCTCTGATTCTCTGCACTGTATACAGAAAAATATAATATTTACTTTGACATTTAGAGGGTGAGTACCAGTTTGAACCCGATCTACTGAGTTTAACAAATTCACACATGTCTTGGATGGGTGTAATGGATAACATGACTTATGAAGAGAAAGAAACGCGTGAAACAATAACTAAAATTGTGACAATGGCATAATGATATATATGAAGTACTCTGGATCTGGATGAGGGACATTTAATTTAAACAGGTGAGAGACAGAGGAAGTATCAGCAAGGAACAAGTATGAAAATAAAGTATCAGGGCTGCCTTTGCCTACTTAGTAACAGGAGTTATGGAAATCATAGGCCATGGTGGCAGAGATAAGTTCTCAGGTGTCATCGCATCCTTATCTGCACAAAAATAGAACTGTCCCGATGACATGAGGCTTTCTGTCCTGGTCATTTTTATCAATTTACAACTCTCTAATGCTTGTAGTCATAAGAAGTTTCTGACTCAAGGGGGACTGTCTCCAGGCCATAAAGAAAGTGCACTGCATGGGCAGAAGTTAGGCACTGACCTAGAGGGGTGGCTCAAATTTTTGAAAAGAAATTGACATGGTCAAGTGGCTCCTTAGAAATATTGTGTGAGGCAGTGGGAACAAAGCACTGCAAGAGGAGGATAGGAAGAGGTTTGGCTGTTTATTTCAATAATTCAAAAGTTCAGTAAAGAGAAATACAGTTTGACCTAAAGTTCTGACAGCTGTAATGAGGCAAAAGGAATAGATGGTTACTGTAGAGGAAAAGCAACCATCACTCCTGACCCATACTTGACCAGGTTTAAGAAGGGGCAACAGAGACTGAGTCTGTGTCTTGGGCATGTGGGACATGACAATGGAATTAGTTAAACAGAACCTGTTCACACTGTGCACTTTTTCCTTTTTATGATGCATGCCACTATCTAAAGTTTTTTCAGCGTTTTAAAAGCTAGACATAAGAACATTTAATTTGATGATTAAATTAATTTTATTAGTATCGAGATTGTTGTAGGGTTTATTTCCTTTCATACAACAAAGAAAGGTACAAGGGTAGCTTGTGCCATAAAATCCTAGAAGCAAACTTATGAATCAAAACAAATGCACATTGTTTTATTCCCAGAGACCAAAATTTAGGTAGTAAATTGTGTGTAGTTGAAAAGAACACAGACCAAAACACTTGCTTTTGTCATTTTATAAGTAAACATTCAAATAACCATTCATGAATGTTGGTAGATTATTCAGTTCCCAATATGTGGTCAAGAACAGAAGATGGTAGTTAAGAAGCTTTGACTTTGCAGTGTTGAAGGGGATGTCCCTCTCACCTGCATTGTACTTTCAACTAAGGACACTATGAGGATTATCATAGAACCAAGTTGATCTAATTTCAAACTGTGTTGGCTTATATAACATAATATATACAATAACATATATAATTGGCATCTCAATTTATTAAATAATTAATAACTGGTGTATATCTTGTTTTTCTTTGATGTTGGTTTTACACAACTTTTATATTTGTGCAGAAAACATCACATATTCTTGTAGTAAAGGAAAAACATAAAGATAAGAAACTTCTTTTTTCATTTGAGACTCATGATTGTTCCTATATGTTAACTTTAAGAAGTTCATTAAATTCTATTAAAAAGTAATGTTCTTACTTAATGGATTGCAATAATACACTTTTATGATACAAATATGCATATTAAATATTATTGAATGTAGCAGATATATGTATATATATGTGTGTATATATATATGGTAAACCATAAAATACTTATCTGACCATATATACAATATATAATAGTAATATATATAATATATAATAGTAATATATAATATATATAATAGTGTAATATATATAATATATAATAGTGTAATATATATTCATATATATATATATATATTAGAGTCACTTGTTGTCATTACTTAAGTGCAAAAGCAGCCACAGGAAGAATCAAATGAACATCTGCGGTTATGTTTCATAATCTTTTACTAAAGTACGTAGCAGGCTAGCTCTCATCTGTAGGCTATAGCTTACTGGTCACTAGAATAAATGACAATGTCAAATTTATGTACTTTCTGTTCTTCAATCTTGAGATGTTTCATTCCCAAAAGCTATATCTTTCAGTAATTTAAAAAAAGTTTTGGCTTAGTATATTTACAAATATTTTTCTGAAAAATTAACTCACCCAGTAATAAAGGTATCAAAATTAAAATTTCTAGTTTCTTCCAGGCTGAGACAATAAATCTCTCTGTGGAGTTTTAAAAAAATCTATATTTTTATTTAATATATCCAAAAAGTTCTTAATGAAATTAATGACACTGTTTATTTCAAACCCACAAAAAAAAAACAGCAAATGACACACTCAGCCACCTTCAGCAATCATTTTGCAAGCATGCTGCTGCTCTCTCGTACCTGTGACCTAGAAGTCTAGTTTACCTTTTTTGAAATGCTGAAATGAGCTTCCAGAGACAAACTTCTACAAAATTATCTTAAAATAAGTATAACTTCTTTTTTTTTTTTTTGAGATAGGGTCTCGCTTTATAGTTCAGGCTGGCCCTGAGCTCACTATGTAGCCCAGGCAAGCCTGGAACTCAGCAATCCTCCTGTCTCTGCCTCCCAAGTGCTGGGATGACAGGCATGAGCCACCATGCCTGGCACAAAAAATAAGTATAACTTCTTAAACTATTGCTGCAGCTCCAGTTTTAAATGATAGTCACATCCTAATTTTAATAAAAAAGTATACCTAGAAAGAAAAAGGTGTAAGGTTTATAGCAACCTCTAATGACCAAAACAATGAAGCTAATTAATACAGTGAAAAATAGGCTAGTGACTTAATTTACTAATAATACCTCTTTTACATTATTTTCCTGCTAAGGAAAAGTACATTTGTACAATATATGGGCTGAAATATTGTGTTACAAAATTAAACATTATGATTTATGAGGCTTATTAAGTTTTTAAAAAAGTATAATTAGTTTTCCAGTGCTAGAGGCAGGTCTCATTTATTTGAGTAGAATAGAGATGGTTGTGTGATAAACCTATAACTGTGGGTCAATGGAAAAGAACTGGTATGTCTCTTGTCTAATACATTTATCTTTTTAAAAATTATTATTGTTGATTTTAACTGTAAAGCGAAATCATTGAAGCTGTTCATTCTTCTTTTACAAGGGTCTGTGTGTAAGACAGCAGAAATATGACCTCGTTGACTCACTGGAACCTGCAGACAGTTTAATTTATCAGACAAAATTTGTAAAACTAATAACATTAAGGAAAATGACATTTTCAATTAACTTATTGTGTTCCCCACCAAGTTTTAGGCTTATATTTATGAAAGGATAGAATTTAACACTAGGGTTTCTCTTAGAGATGAAGGCTGACAACGCCCCTCTGCTGAGCTTTCCCTCCCTCAAGATGCAGGTCCACATGGCTTCCTTAGTCCTCGTCAGTCTCATTTGGGAATGAAACCGAAGACATCAGCGACCTACGGGGACCTGTTCCAGGGTTAATGTCAGAGTGGCCTGCATCCACAGAGTGTGGGATCTAGACCCTAGTTCTTTTTAATCTCCCTTTGGCCTTGATTCGCAGGTTCATGGTGATTTTGATGCACATATTCTCGGCCAAAAATTTACAAACTAAACTCATAATCCTTGAAGTTAAGCATGCCCTTCACCAAATGGAATAAGACTGCAAATATGGGTAAAGGTGCATACATAAAATTTTATAATCTTCCACACTTAGTTATTATACAGATGGTGTGATTTATATTTTACAACTTTATATTTTCAGAATAAAGAACAATCACAATATCAAATTTAAAGTTGTAGCAAATCTATTTCATAACTTAAATATTGCTTACAAAATTTGTTTACAAACTTTAGACAATGCACTTAAGTTTATTACACTATTATCTATTATGAAAATTATACTGAGGAGTATCATCAAGAAGGAGTTTACCTTACCAAAGACCCAACTAACTGAGAAATGAGGTAACTTAATGATAGTGTTTGAAATACAGCATCTGATATAACCTAATAACTGAGAAAATTTTTTGGAAAGTTCAGGGCGACCATTTGCTGTGGTAGTAGGGAACTGGGGAAAACTGGAAGAGAAGTCAGCTTCTGAATGGAATCGTGAAGGAGGAGGGCTCCACAGACGCTGATAAAGGGCATTCGGGGCAGAGGGGACAGCAGAAACCTTGGCAAAGGCACATGGCTAAGCGCTGTCTATCTCCAATAAAGGGCAAGTCATGTAGGAAGCTGAAGACACCGGCAATCTGTGACACCAGGCAAAGCCCAGAGGTGTGCATCGGCATAACCGGAGGCAGAATATCAGATGACCTGATGTGATTATTATCTTTGTGCCTGGGAGCGAGGAAACGATGAGAAATAACACAAGAAATAAGTGCATTAAAGACTTTTTAGAAGCTGAATTTCTCCATACGGAGAATCCGTATGGTAGACCATCAGACATGTACATGGGGACAATAATTTACCTGGAAGACAAAGGAAGAGAAGTGAGAAAAGAAAAAGGGAAGAAAATCAGTATGAAGTATGTGAAATGGATGGGCTTGTATTGTAGTTAACTCCTGTGCATTTCTGCTAGAAACCTTGAGGTGTTATAGAATATAACCCAGAATCCTCAGAATGACTAAGCCCCTTACTTCCCAGAAAATCCCATAATTTATTTGTTTAGAGCATGAACTCCTCAGGTCTTCCAGCTGCCCCAGTTAAGTCCGCCATTTGGCAAAGACAGAGATGTTCTCACATCCAGGCAAAACATTTGAGTTATGTATTATCTAGATAAAATTTTAAAACATGTTCTCACAGTGTTAATCATTTATGGAAGGATAGGAATGTGGCCCTCATGAAAAACACAAAGAAATTTCCTAACTTTAAGACAGGAATATTTGGAAGAAAAAGGAAGAAAGAGGTTGTATAAGTTTTAACTCTATCCTTGAAGTTTTCATGTTTTGTTTTATTTTATTTTATTTTAATTTTATTTAATTTTATTTTATTTTATTTTATTTTATTATTTTATTTTATTTTATTTATTTTGAGACAGGGTCTCTCTTTGTAGTGCAGGCTGACCCTGAGTTCACTATGTAGCCCAGGCAAGCCTCGAACTCAGCAATCCTCCTGTCTCTGCCTCCAGAATGCTGGGATTACAGGCTTGAGCCACCAAGTCGGGCATCTGTGGTATGAGGTACTGATTGCCAGTGGGTGTACCACGCCCAGTATTGATGTATGTAGTTACCAGGGATTGAACCAGGGATCTTGCACTTGCGAGGCAGGCACTGGAACCACTGAGCCAAATCTCCAGCCCCGAAGTTTTTATGTTTTAAAAAATTTGTCTAAAATCAACAAATAAATTATGATATTTGTCAAATCATGGCACTCAGTGCACAGTTTTAAAAATATTTTTTACCTGTTCTTTTCTATATTTTTCAAATATTCTAGAATTTTCAAAATGTGCAAACCAGACCCACATTTGAGAATAATGACAGAAATCTGCTGGAATTCTATGAATTGCCAATATTTCGCTTAAGTGGGTGATTTTCATCATAGAAAAAAACAAGATATTTAAATTATGGTAATTTTGAGTACAACCAATTGTTCCAAAGTTTAATTACTGTCACACAAATTGAAGACATTAGTTATGGTATTATACGATATATAAATACAACAAAATTTTCTTCAGCCATATCAGCGTATGAGTATCAGGTACTCCCACCAACTTTATGTAAATCTTGATTTGAACCAGACCCGTATCACTGTACCCTTTAGCTACATTTTCTGGAAGATGCAATATTAGTGCTGATTATGTCTTCATTTATCATCTTTCCTACAAAAAGTCAGCTGTATTTATAAGGAATGCTTAGAAACAGAAAATACTGTATCCTTCTTGGTTGCCTCCTCAATCAGTATTTGAATATTTACATAAAATATCCATTTAAGCAAAGGATGGAGGGCACACTCCCAGGTCACTAAGCGCTCATGACCTGCTTGCCAATGCAGGCTCAGCTCAGGCCAGGTACACTCGGTACCTACCTGATTAGCTTGGGACACTCCTGGGGATTCACGCGGCACATTTCTGGGTGGATTTGCTTTATTAACGAAGGTGTAACCTCGGGTGCTGTATCTGCTCCCGCACCCCTTCCTCTCTGGTGCTTCTCCTCTGCTCAGCTTCAAAGCACTCTGAGCGAAGGGTGTTGCTGTCCTGCGCCCTTTCACCGAGATGTTTCTGTCTCAGAGCCTGAGTACTACAAACAGTCTCTGAAACTGTGAACAATAATGTGTTCATTACACACTGTGTACCTTAGGAACAGTGAGCCCGCACAGGAAGGCAGATTAATACAGGTGTTTTACTCCTTGGTGCTTAATACTGTAATCTATGCTCATGTATCGGCTTTTTATTATATAATCAACAAGCACTTTCTGAAGATGGGATGTGATTTCAGGGTATTGCTTTTTGATTATAAATACCAATTTAATACTTTCTCTGGTAAATTCAGGGAAGATATAATTAGCATGATGTGAGGTGGGCATGGTAGCAGCACTTGGGAAACTGAGGCAGGAGGAGTGCTGGGAATGCAAGGCCGGCTTGAGATCCCAGTGAGTTTGAGGCCAACCTTGATTAGGAGACTTGGCCTCCAAAACAATTAGCATAATGTGCTAAGGTTAATTTATGTCTTACAGTTTGTCCCTGGTAATACTGATGTGAATATGTCAGGGGTAAGTGGCTTGAAATTTTTAGCAGCTCAGTATGATAGTGCCCAGGTTCATTGCTGTGAGACAAAAAAAGACTAGGAAAGATACTAAACCTCAGTTTCTCCTTTCCAGAATTAAAGACAGAGAATGAAGAACTCCTAATGCAAATGCAAAGATTGCGTGATGGAAACACCTTTCTGAAATGCTATTGTCACCATTAAATCATTTCCTGAATTAAATAAAGCTTGAGTTTTTCACTAAGGCTCTAAACTGAAATGATAGTGTACGGGCAGAGGCCATTTGAATATTTCTGAAAAAGATGAGCAGCGAAATGAGTTGATGCCTCTGTTGAAAAGGGATAAAAACCACTCTATGAGGGAGACATTTATCATTACAAGAAAAAAGTCCCAGTAATTTTATTCCCCATTCTGAGATTATCACTCACAGCTATGGTCTCTGTTATTGCAATAACAAATTGAGAAATAATATTTCCCTCGGGAAAATGTGGGATGTTTTAATGTTTTATGGTAGAAAGATATTTTTGCAGACGTTGCAGAAAGCTAATGTCTCCTTTAAATTGGGCTATAACTCAAAGAGAACTGTGAAACACAGCTGCAAAAGGTCTGCTACATGAGTGGGCTTGTAGTTTCTTGTTTATTCCTGTAACAATGTAGATTTTTCTTGTTCATTTTGTATTGACAAGATGTGCTACAACTTGTTTATACAACATATGTGTCTGGTTATGAACCAGTTAAACATCATTAAATAGGGGAGCATGAAGTTCAGTACAAGGAGAAAAAGTGGATCACAGGAAGTTCTCCACTTGCACGTCATTTTCATGTATTAGCCCTTTTGTTAATTTAAAAACCCATGTCAAATAGCATTTATCAGGCAATAATCTATGAAAAAAAGTATTCTGTGGAACAAAATCAAGATATGCACTTTCATGGAAACTAAAATTAGTAGAAGAGCAAAAGCAAATAAAGAATAAATGCTATGAAAATCTGTAGTAAGGTGTCAAAAATGAAACACAGCTGGGTTGTTTTATTAAAGATGCCTGGGTTACGTTCTTAAATTATCTACTTTGTCCCAGGGAAATAAAAATTTTGGTGCAGTTTAATCATCTTACACTCATGTATTTGATACTTTAAAATACTTTATTGCAATACATATCATTAATAGAAAAATATTAAATGAAAAGGAACAGTTCAGAGGGATTATCTTGGCAACCATATTCTAAGCTTAAGAAATAACTGGTTACCAGTGTATCCGATGACCCTCGGTGTCCACTGCCCCGAGTGTTACCTATTCTTCCTTAAAAGCAGTCACTAGTGGGCCGGAGGGTTAGCTCAGTGGTTCCGGCGCCTGCCTCGCAAGCGCAAGGTCCTGAGTTCGATTCCCGGTTACCACATATAATGCTGGGCATGGAGACATGACCACCAACAATCAACACCGCATACCACAATGCCGGACGTGGTGGCTCACGCCTGTAATCCCAGCACTTCGGGGGACAGAGACAGGAGGATTGCTGAGTTCGTGGCGGCTTGCCCGGGCACTATAGTGAGCTCAGGGCCAGCCTGAACTACAACGTGAGACCCTGTCTCAAAAAGCAAAAAAAAAAAAAAAGCAGTCACTAGTATCACAAATATTTTGCCACCCTGTTGCAACAGTTTAAAATTTTATTAACTATGCACCTAAAATGAAACTCATGAATACATAGTATATGAATCACCCAGTGAACTGCTTGTTTTCCATAATATTATATCCTTACATATACAGTTATCAAGTGGACATTTTGTTGCTGCCATGTATAGCAAGATGGTGCTTTTCAAATTTACTTTCAAGGTGTGAATTGTTTTCCAATTTTTTTTCTTTTGATGGTACCAGGGATTGATCTTGGGCCCGTGTGCATCCCAGGTAGGTGTGCTACCACTTGAGCTAAATCCCTGGCCCCTGCTTTCTAAATTTTGTGAGGAAGAAAGGGAAATTATAGAAAATACTAAACAGTTTGTGCATGTTCTGGAGCATATACATTAACATTTTTACATACTGTTCTTATGAGTATTATTACTGTATCATATATTCATGTTTTGTGCATGATGAAAATAGTTTAAAATAGAAAATAAAGATACTGGTAAATAAAAAGATGAAAAAGCAATCGTCTTAAAGAAGGAAAAATCATTTGATGAAATATAGTACTCATTGCCTAGTAAAAAACAAAATTAGTCTTGCAAGAAAAATAAAGGAAATGTTATCTGTTTAAAAGACTTTAAATAAAAAACAAATCAAACATAAATTTAAAATTATTTCTACTCTACATTTCTGCTGAAAGTTTTGGAGAAAAAGGGAATAAAATGTATATGAATTTTGGGAAATTAAGTAGTACCTAGATAATTTTGAACTTTCTACATAGATAATTTCACCATTTGAAAATAGTAACACGAAGCCAGCGTGTCGGTGCATACCCATAATATAATGCCAGCACTAAGGAGGCTGAGGTGGGAGGATTGCCAGGAGTTCACAGCCAGTCTGGGCAACATAGGTCTTCTCTCACTTGATGTCCATGTCGCTATGAACCACATAGCTAGGCCTTGTCTTAAAAACACTGTATTATTAGAACATTAACTATGATGTGTATTTTATAAATGCTCTTTTTCTTATGTATAAGGACGTTCTGGTTTTGCATCTAGATTACATTTTATATACGTTTAAATATTTTATCAGCATTTCATAGAAATAGTCAATAAATCTACCAAACTGCTCAATATGATTTTAATGCTTATATTTAATATCATTAATATCTTCTCAAGCTATTTTCAAATAGTTGCGTTTTGTTTAAAGTCTCGTTTTATATAGAATTACAGTTTATTGGCTTACAAACATTCATGGCATTATATGTTTTATTATTTCTCTAGCTGCGGCTGCTTTCGTTCTTCCATTTAGTGCTCCTCTTTGGTTTGGGGTTCCTAAGACCTATCTCCAGAGGTCACGCTTGAGCTGGGATCTGAGGGAGTGCGGCCAGAGCCGAGTATCTACCTGGGCGGAGCGAGACCAGGCCAGGAGAGAAAAGAGCACACGCTTCAGGAGGAAGGAGGACTGACAGGGACGTGCTCCGATTCTGGGGAGGGCGGTAGTGCTCCCGCAGAGGAACACTGAAAGCTGAGGTAAGTGGTAACACAAGACTACCGGAAAAGTATCCTCTCGTTTATTTAAAACTGTTGCAGCAATTTTGGTGAATACTGTTAGCCAACTTTTTAAAATACTTTTTAATAATAGAAAAGGGATGTGAGGTGCAACATGAGATTAAAAAAAAGTCATTTTGTTAAAAATCTCTACTTTTGTCCTGTAAACTTCCTGTGAACCCAGTACTTGTCTCCTTTGGAACTATCCACCCAAACTATGTGCAGCCACAGATTGTATGTTTTTAGGCCATACTATTTTATAATAACCAGGGTTCTAATCATTGCTATTTGCTTCTCTAATGACTTGCATCTGCACTTTAACAACAGAATAATCCAATCACTTCTGCACAGAAACCTCTCGGTAACAGGTGTGTGGAGGTAGTGGATTTTGCCTTTAAATACTGTTTACGCACTTTACCTCTAGGCCTTCAACATGGAGTTATTCTCTACCCCTCCCCAAGTGGGTAATAAAGCTCTTGATTGGAGTTTAAAAATCATGTCTTGTCCTGAGAGATTTTCACTCAATGAGACTTGGTCCCAACAGGGAAATTTATTCTATCTGTTACTTTTACACACAGCTGAATTGTTCTGCTTATTTTGTGAGATTATTTCTCAAATCTCTATAATTCATATGTCTTGTCAGACTTCATTAATTTTCCAAGGAATATAATGGATGATTTTTACCTAATTATTTAATTCATTTTAATAACGTGCTTTTCTTTAACTTTTTTTTTGTTTCACCTATTTCTGTCCACCTGTTTATTATCATCTGTGGTTACCACTTTTTCTTATTAATTCTTGCCTTTGATTAGTTTCCTGTTTTCAGATTTTTCTCATCTATTACTGTAGCCATTCTAAAGGATAAATATTTACCTTCTAAAATTTCAATTCCCTTTTCTTGTGGCTTTCAATGAACCCAGTGACCCTACTGAATTTTTAATACTATATTCTATATTCTTAATTGACCAAGTTGGTTTTACAACCTGTTTCTTAAATTCATGTCTTCCCACTTCTGCTTGCTCCCTTAAGTTATGGTGTTCTGGTATCAGCGCTGTGGTAGCTTGTGTTCTATTGAGAATCAAAGTAGATCATCTTTAAATTTTTAATTACCATCTCAGCTATTACTTAGAAGCATTGTTTTGTATGGTTTTATGTGACAAAGGTTTTCCCCACACACTATTCACCCTGCTGCAGTATGTTTTTAATTTGCCTTATATTTTATTATATATTATATTATTTATTTTGTGTATATTGTTATACATTATTTATATTTTATATTTACATTAGGAAATAAATATTCAATATTTATTTTCAAAAATTTATTTTCCACATATCAGAGTTGTGAGCTTTCTGTTTTTTGTTAAGTAATCTCTTCTTCCTTATTTATTTACTCTGCAAATTAAAGACTTGATCACAAACTATCCTGCAAAAAGACAACAAAATATGGGTGACACATATGAAAAATAAAATGGAACCGAAGTTTCCCTGTAACCTGAAATACTACCTTGCTAAATTCAGAATTATATACTAACTAGTATCTACCATCTATGAATATTACAATGAAAATTGATTCTATATGTTCTCATTATTACCACCAAATTAAAACCATCTTATGATTGTGACAATTAGGATTCAGTAGAATATATTAATTAATACATTGAAATATTTTGTGTGTTTGAAACATTCACAAGTGCTTTTGTAAATAAACTAGCATATGAAAAGATTTTCCTTTTACATGTAGTGGAAGAATAAATACTATGGAAATGGTCATTATACCGTAAGAAAACTATACATTCAGTGAATATTCTTTCTAAATTCTAATGACAGTTTTCATAAAAAATGTTCAGATTTACATAGAAACAAGCACTTGAAGTGATCAGAGTGATACTGAGTGAGTAAATGCACTGGTGGCAGCATAGTCTTTGATTTAGAAATACATTACAACTTATAGTCATCAAAATAGCATGCTACTGGCATAAAAAAAGACATGTGGCACAACAGGACACAAGAGACAGCCCATAAATAAACCCACATATTTATAGAACAAAAAATTTTAAAAAATGATAGAATGTCCTCGAGAAATAGTTCTGGAAAAATAGGTTACTCTCTTGAAGAATAAATTTAGATCCTTCTGTCATCCATTTGCATAATCAACTTGAAATGCATTAGGTCAAATGCAAGACCTGAAAGCTAAAAGTGCTTTAAAAAATTGCCTTTGGGATTTGTCAGAGAAATGATTACTTGAATATAGGATGAAACCATAGGTAACAAACAGAATTATATCAACCTAGAAATATTTTGCACCATCAAGGAAAAAATCTACAGTTTGAAGAGACAACTTAGAGTGAGATATAATATTTGCAAGCTATATTAATACAGTAAGAGCTCAGTAATAAAAATACATAGATAAGTCATATCATTCATTAGAAATAAAATAACCCAATTTTTAAATGGGCAAAAGATGTGAATAGATTTTTCTCAAGAGGAGATGTACAAATAGCTAGCAATTATAAGGAAAAATACTCAGTATCACAAATCATCGTGAAATCCAAGTCAAATCTACCGTAAGACATCACCTTTCAGGAATAAATGATCATTGTCAAAAGAGACTAAAGTCGACAAGTTCGGGTAGGTGCACAGACAGAAATGAAACCCTCACACAGAGCGGTGGAACGTCACTTAGTACAGCCAGTTCTTACTATTGCAAATAGTATTTCACTACTTTTTTTTTCCTGCAATAAGAAAGAATAATGGCTTTAAACTTTAAGACTCTGGCTTAATTCCAATTATTTGATGGTAACAATAATCCTTTCAATTCTAGTTTCCACTGATTTCATCGATTTGTTTTTGTTTTAGTTTGTAACTTCAAAAATTGCTCCAACAACCTCAGATCATCCTTACCTAGAGTAAAACTCACACTTTGATTAATTTTTTACCGCTTAGTGAGTATGTAAATATTGAAAGACTGGATCGAGTTATCGTAAACAGCTATGTCTTATTCACTCTTTCGCCCTGGAACACAATCCCTGACGGCCACAATACAAAAAAAAGACAGGCTTAGTCTGGTTCACAACCGGTAAGGGTTTCAGACCATAGTCGTGTTCTCGGGCAGGGCAGCACAGGACATGGGCAGGGCAAAGGGGAAGCTGCTCACAGGCCAAGGGTCTGGAGGCAGAGGGAGTCAAAGGGGGGTCCCAGAAGACAGATGCAACTCTCCAGGTCGCCCCCATTGCAACCTGCCCCTTCCACCCATGTGCCACCTCCTCCCAGGGTCAGCACAATTCTCTCATCTTCAAAAGGACCTGGGGGAGCCTGTGGGAAGTGTTTCAGTGGCTAAACTTAGATGCAGAGAACAGTATTTCTTTCTTATTACACATAGGTACGTTCATTTAACTGCCTAGAGTTAACAGTCTAGCTTTTGAGAAGCTAGCATGGAGAAGAGGAAATATGTCTGAGGGAAAAAAAGTATTCATGTAGGCATAGTTGATCAGTGGCAGCATGGTGCTTGAGACTGTCTAATTTACAGTAAAAGGTCTCTGTCTCAGTAATCCCTGAGTCCTCAGGAAAACAGTACAAATTACTGCTGAGCACAAGGAGTGGATAAATTTCCAAATATTAAGGCAAAGTCTTGAGATGAAATTTCAACTTGAAATATCTTGCCTTACATCTTCTCAAAAATGAGTTGCTAAAGGGAAATGACTCTTTGTTTTGCTCATTATAAAATGTACAGTTTGTAAACTGACTAGGGATTTATGTGACCAGATTTAAAAAGAAAACCTTGAAATCATGAAAAGCTGTCGGTACATTCTTAGTACTTCAGACACTGATAATTTTCACATTAAAATATATAAAATGGTCATGCTTAATATGTGTGCATCTTCACACAGAGCTGGTTACTTCATAGCATTTTATCTGTCCACATATTAATCCCTTAAAGTTATAAAAATTGTGCTCAGTCGTGGTTCACCCCTATAATCCTAGCACTTGGGGAGCAGAGGCAGGAGGATTGCTATGAGTTTGAGGTTAGCCTGGGCTACATAGTGAGCCCAGGGCCAGTGCAAACTATAAAGCAAGACCTTGTCTCAAAAAAAAAAAAATTGTGCTCAGACTTTCCAGAGATAATCCCCCCACTAAAAACAGATCACTCAGGATTATAACTATATTAACAATAAATGCAAAATACTTCATACATAAATATAATCTCTTAATGCAAAAGTAAGAAAATGTCAGTGGTATATTGCAGTTAATATTCCAAGGAAAGTTTTTTCCAATGATATCTCTACTATCTTAAAGTGTGTGAATATATTAAAAAGTTTGAATATATGAAAATAAATGCATAGCAATAATGATAATGCTTATTTTTAGATAGACACATGAATTATTGGATTTTCCTATTTTACTGTAAGAAAATTACATCTCTTATTTTCAGGTGTTTTGTTTGTTTTGGGTATTTGAGATGGTCTCACTCATTCAGACTGGCTTTGGCTCATTCTGTAGCCAGGCTGGCCTCTAACTCATGGCATCACCCCTGCCTCACCTTCCCAAGTGCTGGTCTTATAGGTGTCCCCTATCATGCTGAGCTGTATCTATTTTCAAACTCTCAACAATGCATATACTTATCATAAGTATGTACTACAAACCAGTGATGTGGTCATAAGATGCACTGAATGTTTAGACTTTAAAACATTATTTCAAGACAAAATATTTACCATTAATTGCCAAGTACCCTAAATGTTCCCCATTGCCTCAAACGTATTTATTCCATAATTTTTACAAATGAGTCTAATACAATAAATTTTCAAAGTTTAAACACTCACCATATCTTTCAATCACTCTTTGATCAAAAAAATAGTATGTAGGTAATGTGGGATCTCATTGTGAAAAATCATAAGTCTTATAGAAACACTAGATAATTAAAAATAGACATAGTCTCTACAAAATATTTCCTGGAATCACAGTATACTTAACTCATTGCTTTTGATTGAAATTTTTAACAGAATGTGTTATATGTATTGCATTGCACATTTCTTCTAGGTAAATAATTCATTATATACTTACTTGTTCTAAAGCTTCCTTTTGAAAGAGTGAATGAATGGATAACAGGGCTTAAGTGTTGTAAAGTACCTTTAATGAAAATTCTAATATATGTCTTGGTCAATGCATTGAAACATAATGTTGAATAATTTAAATTCCAAAATTTATGCATAATATATGAAATAATGGGATTAATTTATATGACATTTTAAGGAATTTTACAAATTTTGCAGTTCAACATGTCTCTTTGTAAAGAATAAAGATACCAACTGGAAAAGGATGAATGTCTCAGCACTTCCAAGCTGAATTAACTAGATAATTTTACCTAAGTCTAATGATCTTTACAAATGTTCACGAATTATGATTTGGCAGGTCATCAGAACTCAATCCTCAGCTCCAGGGTGGCTCCAGCTATTTGTGTGTGGGGTGACCAATGGATGAAAAGAAGGTCGTCTTTCAAGAACTTAGCAGATATACAATCAGGTCACTCACACAAAGCACTTCTGTAGCCTTTCTCAATTGTAAATCTTTTGAGAGCATCTATTCCAAATAAAATAAAAATAGTTCTAGTAAGAATATGAGATTTTCATACTTTTTTTTTTTTTGAGACAGGGTCTCGCTTTGTAGTTCAGGCTGGCCCTTAAGCTCACTATGTAACCCAGGCAAGCCTCAAACTCAGCAATCCTCCAGTCTCTGCCTCCTGAGTGCTGGGATGACAGGCGTGAGCCACGACACTCGGCCCTGTGGTAGGTGGTGCTGATTGCTGGTTGATTGTTGGTGGGAGTGAGTCACCATGCCCAACATTGTAAGTGGTTACCAGGATCGAACTCAGGACCTTGTGCTTGTGAGACAGGCACCGGAACCACTGAGCTAAATCTCCAGCCCTCATACTTATTTTCATACTTATTTAAATCTGAGACACTGAGGGGACCATTTCAGTGAGTCCATGTACTGAATGTTGCTTGGGGATGGTAAATGGTATTGGAAAGGCCAGATTTCAGCTGTGTAAATAACTTTTCTTTCCTTTGTGCCATATACTTTTAAGAAACGTTATGCGTTAAGCCAAAATTTCATGCATTTTAACATGTTTAAAAAGCTCATAACCAAAGATTTTTTTAAATTTTGAATTACATATCTTAATCACACAGAGTATTTCTAGCCTGTTATACATTATTGTTCAAAGTCAAGGGAAGACAGCTTAGTAATATAGTCACTTAAGCATATTAAGATAGTCATAAGATATTCATAAGAGAAATATAATAGAAAGAGTTCTCCAAGACATTATTAGTGATTATTTTTCCATTATTTTGAATTTTCTACATTGATGTTAAATTTAGTTAATATAGATTATAGAGTTAGGAGGACTGATTAGTATTGGTGGTGAACAATAAATAAATTTGCATGACCACAGATGAATTATAACCAACATTTTTAAATAAAAGTAAATGTTAAAGTCATTGTGATGTGACACACTGGTGAATAGTGTGATAGCAAATTCTGTGCAAAGAGAGCTGCGTGATTTCTCCTGCCATTTCCTTTGTGTAGTAACATCACTATCTTGTAAATCAATAGTTTAGCTCTGGGGTCGCATGACTGAGAGGATTGTTGCAGTGGTAAATTAAGACATTATTGTTCCTAGGACAAGATTTTTAGTTGGCATTTATTAATTTCAGAATGTGACATAGATTTGTGACTGTGTTTTTGTCTCAGATCTGTTTTTATTATATAGTATAAAAGGATTAATTGAATTGAAAGAAGGATGGAGTTCATTTTCTTTTGAAGGTTTCCGGAAGCACAGAGAGGAGGATTGCTGAGTTCAAGCCTGGCCTGGGCTACATAGTATAAACTCAGGGCCAGGCTGAACTGCAAAGTGAGACAATGTCAAAAAAAAAAAAAAAAAAAAGCTCAGGCACTGTGAATTATATTTTATAAAGGTGATTAATGTCTCTGAAGAACATGCTTGAGAATAAACTATACTATCAGTCATTTTTTTTTTTTTTTTGAGATGTAGCCCAGGCAAGCCTCGAACTCAGCAATCCTCCTGTCTCTGCCTCCCGAGTGCTGGGATTACAGGCGTGAGCCAACACACCCGGCTTTATCACTCAAAATTAAAGAAATCATAATTGAACCAAATAATTCTAAAATCAAGTTGATAATTTTCAGAAAATATGCCCAAAATTTTAGACAATACATAATCTGTTAACAGCCTACTTATGCAATCTTATGGCAAATTAATTACATGTAATAATACTTTATTAACAAGAGAGAGGAATTCTCATACTCCCATTCTTGTATTCATTGATGATACTTTCTGCAAATGAATCAGAGGATCCTCTAATCCCAGACCCATTAGCAGTTATTGACTTTTCAGTAGCAACAACACTAAGATAAAATTGTTCCTTAATATATATGGGGTTAGGGTGGTACAGAGGGCAGGGGAAGGTGAAAAGATGAGAATCAAGATGTGTCATGTACTGGCACAAATTCTCAATCTTGAATGTGATCATAATATATGTATAAAATGTACCAATAAAATCAAATTTAAATGTGCAGCTTGAGGGGAAGAAATAATATTTAACTGCTTAATAGAAGACCAAAAGAAAATAAATTATATTTTGCACTATTTTTCTGGGATCTTCATAAACCCCTGAATAAGAAACTAATAAAATTTTAATGTATTTTTCTTGTTCTCATGTACAGTTAGTAACGCATTAGTGTATACATTTTATTTATACTTTGTAATCATTTCTAGTAGAGCACATTTGTTTAGGCATTTTATGTTCATTGCTACATACTAGTTACTAAATGAAAGAACACATTAAGTATTTTTACTCTGAAGTTGAACGTGCATGTATTACTGAAAACTGTGGAATCAACTAAGCATTGAATATCTTACCGGCTAATGCAGTCAGGTGATTCTGGCTCTCAGTTTGTCTGGCTTGGGGTGCATTTCTATCCTACATACCACAGAGAGCCTTCTCCTTCCTATAGAGTGTTTGATTTGTATTAACATTATTTCAATTGAAAGTTGTATGTATATTTTTGCACATAATACAATATACTGATAATGTTTAGACATGCAGAATAATTATATTAAGCTAATTCATTTTAGAAGCACATTTATTATGTTTTGAAATGAGGAATTATAAATTCATATCCTCAAAAATGTTGAAAAAGACAAACCAGAGCTCCAGAATCCCACTTCTGGATTTGTGTGCAGATGAACTGAATTATCTGTACTTTCAGTTTACTTCAGAATTACTCACAATAGGCAGGCTAGGAATCACCTAAGGGTCTGTTGACAGATGAGTGGTCACAGAAAATGTGGCAAATGAACACAGTGGAATATTATTCTCTCAAAAGAAAATAAAGAAAAACTAAGCTTGGCCCTTAAGGAAAACAAATAGATCAACCTGGAACACATTATCGCATGAAGCCAGACACAAAAAAGGCAAATATCCATAGCATCTACAAAATTTAAAAAAATAAAAGAAAAATGAACATAAAAACACAGAAAGCATCAGTCTTAGCCTATAAATCATTACACCTTAAAACCTGCTAGAAAACAGTAATATTTTTAAAAAAATAAAAAGTGGAAGGAATGATTATAACTTGTACTTGCTAACCTATACTGTACTATGAGGTGAAGAGATAACTTGATTTTTCATTCTAAAGCAACAGAAACATTAATTTCATACACTACCCTTTGTTTCAAACAATATAATATGAACATAATTGGCTTAAAATTTAATAAACCTATTTAATTCTGCTTAACATTTCTTTCTGCTACTTTTTCCTTCTAGTAAAGAGAATATTTGCCTCTTTCTATGGATGTTTTTCACTAATCCCTGACAGTATAATCACTGACATAGAAAGTAAACAGATGTGACATTTCAATTTAGTCTCTACCCAAGTTCTTATGTTGCCATGCTACAGTTCAGTTCTGAAGTTATCCCTATAATTTTTCTTGTACTTGAAAGAAACTAAATTTAACTATGGTTAAGCAGAAGGTATTGTGACATAAATATTAAACCAAAAAATTCAAGTCATTGCTGTCATCTTTCCCATTCTCCATGCTTCTCTCATTGTTCTGTCTTTGTTTGCCCTTCTTAAACTGTATTAGATTGATGGCAGTATGTAAAACTGTGCTTACTGAGCCCTCCGTGGTGTACCATCTCAACATTCTCTGCTCCAAAGAAGAGAAGATTCTCTTTGACATGTGGAGCTTGTATCCAGACATGGCATCTCTTGCTATTTCTATATAATATCCAAAAGAAAAGTCAAGTTGGACTTCATGTAACCACAGTTCATGTGATTATTCAGGACTGAATCACTAGCCTTTTACTGCAATATTTTTATCTTTTGATATAACAAAAAATACACTGGGTGGTGGAGGAATTGTTCCAAAAACAATAATATAGAAATATAGAATAATATAGAATATATATGATATAGAAAAGTATGCCAAAATCAACTTCCACAAATAATAATTACATCTCAAAATGTCATTAGGAATTTTGTCCATTAGGATACCTAAGCAGTTTTTATTTTGTAGGCAGAGATATTACATAATTTAGGTAAATAAACATAAAGAGTACCACACCTCATTTCTATTAATGATGTGCATTTGAATATACCTAGCTAGTTTTCAAATATTTTAATAGTGTTATCTACTTATGAATTCAAGTACATAGTGTATTCAAAGTTGAAAGTTTTTCAATATACAAAAGAGACCAAAAGTAATTCCCTATTATTTATGTAGTCTTCAGCAAGTTACTTCAAGTCTCACCCATAAACTAGAGGGAACATTAGTTCCAAATTCAGAAATTTGTCATTAACTTTGGGTAGAGAAATGTATGCAAAGTGCTTTGAGATATATGCAGCACGTAGTGAACACATAAAGTTTGGTTATTATCTGAAGTTAGTTTGTATTTCTATAATTTAGTCTTATATCCCTATTATGTTTGTCACATGGGAGTGGAAAGCAGAAATCAACAAATTATTTAAAGACTACCATCGACACCCTGCCAAGTGCAAGGCCCTGAATTTGATCCCCAAAACAAAAAAACAAAACAAAACAAAAACACAAATATTACCACTGACAAATTAGGGATTTTTTTTTTTTACTAAGATCTGCTTACTGATGTAAATTTCTCCAATTATGAGGTGACTGTCTACTTAACATCAGTGTCACCTAAATCCTGAATATGAATTAGATCCAGAAGGGAAGCAAATTTAAAATGAGTTATAGAAACCAAAATAAAGATGACCAGAGAAACTGAAGTATGTATTAGAGAACACAAGAAAGTCAGTAGGAATGAAAAGCTACTTTATCGTGGATGACAAGAGATGAAAGTAACCAAGGACACTGTTAGGTCACCAGATCTATCCTGTAATACTCAAGAGAAGTAAATTGTACTTTATTTCCTTAACCTGACCACAGAGTTCTTTGTCATCTCCTTATAATTAGCCTTTGCCTCTTGAAGAAAAGATTTATTTCCTAAAACGCTAAAAATCCAAACTAAAACACAATATTTCATCTCTCCCCGTAGTAACCAAGACACAGGTCAATGTTAAGGACTGGATACTACAGGAACGCCACATAGGCACAACCTGGGTTTGATGTGCATTGAAAAGTTATAGTTCCTGGAAAGTTCAAAGCTTTCTTTCACTTTTAAAAATATTTGATGACAGTAACATTGTTCACACTACATTTCACCCACAAAACTGTTCACCTATTCTTGGGAAAGGATAATTATGGTTATCCTGCTTTTAAACATGGACTATTTTACTCCAAATGCTTTCGGTGACTTCTGAGGTTGTTTTCTAGTAATATACTTCTGTCTTCAGTGGCACAAATAGACATTGTAGAGGGACCAACTGTCCCCCAGTCTGGAGTTTGCACAGTGGAGTCATGATCTAGAGGCCCACAGAGAACCAAGACAAAAATCCCCAAGGTCATGCTGTTGGCACCTCCCGAAATGCCCCAGAGCCAACCTGGTTTAAGATGGAACAAGGAAAGCAACATTTGTCTTGTGTGTACTTCTACAGAGGAAGCCTGATGAAAAGGGAATTAGAAAATAAAAACAGGCATATATTGCTAATTATTTACCATTGAGGAAATATTTTAATCTCCTGGTCATTAATTTCCTAACCTCTGATGATGTATGGTTATAAAAGATCATCTACAACAAACTCTCCAACTCTTCAAATCTATAAATCACCTTGTCAGGCCTTTGACATAGCTGAGTGATACTGAAAATGTTATTATGCTGAGCATAATTTTACACCACGGATTTGTTAACTCAAGCAAGCAATCACACTGATTTTAGTGACTAAGAGTGGTAAATGTGCTCAGCACAAATGTTGAGTGCCAAGTTCCACAGCTGACCCTTGCCTGAAATGAGCACAGGTAGGGGAGTACTGAGAACTTGAACATTTTAATAAAGTATTCAAACGTGTAACTCAAAACCTACTTCATTAATTTCTCAAAAATGTGGGGAGTGAGAAATTGGCATCCATGTGTAACTTAGGAGAATTTTTTTTTTCTGAATTAGAATTTGATTTTTGTGTTCCTTTGCTATTCTCCACTGAGTGTTAAACCCGAAAATGTTTTCTAATTAAAATGAAGAGTTCACAGTTTATCTACATAGTTTGAATTTTTATGGAATTCTAAGGTCATGTGCAAAGCAACAGAAAGCCTGAATTTTAATTCCAACTGTGCTTAGTAATTTTTCACTTGATTCAGGTTATGTTTTATCAATCAGTTTACCAACTAGGGTAAAACTTCAGGGGACTAAAGTTTGGGTTTATAGAGAAAACAAGAAAAGGACATATATCAGGCTAGTAAAAGAAAACATTACTTTCTAGCATATTTTGGCTTATCTGTCTCCTTAAAGAATCCTCTCTTTGTTTCACAAGGTCACTCCAGGGCCAGGGATTTAGCTCAGTGGTGTTGCACCTGTCTCAAAGGTCCTACTTCTATCCTGGGTACCAAGACAAACAGACCTCAGAAGATCACTCCAAAAGAAAATTTGGAGATTTCCTCCACAATTTTTGGTACTCTCTTCAAACTGTGATTTTCTTCCAACTGTATTGACTGTAAAAAATATTATAGTGCTATGTTTCTGGAAATTTTTCTCACTAGTCTCAAAATTTATGAGATATGAAGAATGAATCATTTTCCTTTGTTAGTTCCAGTATATTTCTATAGTAAAAATAAACATACCAAATATTTGTTGAATTATTTAAGCTTGAAATTTGTTTAATTATTTAAGCTTGAGAAGGTAAAAAAGTGAAAGGCTTAGTTTTCTGTGTTTATATTAAACCCAGCCTTACTGTCTGATCCAGTTCAAAAGACATGGTACTTAATAGTTCAAGCATTGTATCAGATTTATACACTGGTCAGCTTTGCTTTGTAATAAATAGCTTCCCAAGCTTCGCTTCTTCAAAGTCTGACTATTTCTTATTCATCTTACATTTCTCTATCTGAAATCCATTTGTAGCTGCTGCCCCTTCAGCTCTTTAAGTCATGCCTGCCCCAGCCCTGTGAATCTGCTCTGGAGAGAGGGAAACCTGTGAAACACACTAATTTAGCAAGGGAAAGGGAAAGAGACAAGGCTGAGCTCAGCCACAAAATGGCACTCAGTGTTTCTGCCTAATGTATCATTTGATGCTTTTATATGTTCCATAAGCAGAACAAGTCATAGGACCAAAGTAATGGAGACAAGAAAGCAATGAATGACAGTGGGCGATTGTATATTGAAAAGGATGAACTTGCTCATTATTGCTATAAAGAAACAATATTTTCTACATTCTTGTGGACACTCATTTTCATACTTCCTATAATATAGCTATATTTCTGACTGTGTAAGGTAGCAACTATTTTTTATCTATCTTTATTTTGTTCTTTATTTATATTATGGAATTTCAACATCACTGGTCATTCAAGACATGCAGATGAAAACAACATTGAGATTTCATCTCACTCCACAAAGAATGGCTGCTATTGTGAAATTAACCAACAATAAATGCTGTCAATGTTGCGGGGAGAAAGGACCCTTCTCCACTGTTGATGGGATTGTAGACTTGTGCAACCACTTTGGAGATCAGTGTGGAGATTCCTTAGAAAGCTGAGATTAGAGGTCCCATTTGACCCTGTTATTCCCCTGCTAGGAATATACTTGAAAGAACTGAAAGAATCATATTGTAAAAACATATGTGCATCCATGTTCATAGCAGCTCAGTTTGTGATTGCCCAATCTTGGAAACAACCTAGATGCCCATCAACTGGTGACTGGATAAGGAAGATGTGTTTTTTTCTATAAAATGGAGTATTAATCTGCCATAAATGATGACACATTTCCTTCATTTATGTGCAAATGGACACACCTTGAGAACACACTAACAAATGAAATAAATAGAGCACAGATATGTAGATATCGTATCTTTTCTCTGGTATGGTAACCTATAGATGTGAATGAGTTCTAGAATGTATGATAGATTTTGTAAAATAGGAAATATTCAAAGGGAATGTGGGGGATGTAATGAGGGGAAAGAATCAATATGATTTAAAAAGAAAAAAACATGTATATAGGAGATTAGGAGTTGTGGGGTGCATAAGCATAAGGTAACAATAAGAATTTATATATATATATATATACACACACACACACACACATATGTCTGGCACATGTACATATATATGTCTGACACATGTACATGTATACACTGATTTTTTGTTTTACTCACTATTTCTAATGTGATCATTCTTATAGAAGACTTGTAAGTGATGGTTTATTTACTCACCAATTTATCCCAAAGGTCTGGCAAAATGGTAGGCCCTTGATATGCATGTAACAAAGACAAGAATGTATGAGTGAATCTAAATTATACTATCACAGTTACACTTGCCACTAAACTAATAAGATCTCAGTATCTTTTTAGTTTCATTTTCAACAAAGTGCTTATTAGAAGTGCAAAACCATAAAACATATTTCTGAATCTCTGTGAACCATTAAGTCATTCAAATAGAGAGCAATTAAAACTATATTGTAAAACTTATTGAGGCAATTTATTGTTCTGAAATTAAAGAGGATAAGTGAAGAAAATCAGAATGTTGAAAATGTTCCATAAATAAGAAGTGTGCCCACTGTTGAAATTTAAAACACTTCAAAGCTGCAATATTGATCTTTTTTTTTTCTTTTTCTTTTTGAGACAGGGTCTCACTTTGTAGTTCAGGCTGGCCCTCAGCTCCACTATGTAGCCCAGGCAAGCCTGGAACTCAGCAATCCTCCTCCCTCTGCCTCCCGAGTATTGGGATTATAGGCATGAGCCACCATGCTGGCACTGTGGTATGTGGTATTGATGGCTGGTGGGCGTGAGTCACCATGCCCAGCATTGTATGTGGTTACTGGGATTGAACTCAGGGCCTTGAACTTGGGAGGCAGGTGCTGGAACCACTGAGCTAAATCCCTGGCCCTGCAATTTTGATCTTAAATCAATGAACACATCTTCATAAAGGTTATTTTGCCAACTTTACATATATATAACATTATTTACAAAGTTGCTTGAATATTTTTAGCAGCCATATCCATTGATAAGGAGTTTTTGAGTGAAACTCTCATGATCTATTTTTGTCATGACCATACAACTAAATTATAATAGCCAAGAGCTAAAAGAAGAACTTTTAAAAATCTCTGACAAATATATAGATTGGCCATTTCTATATTAACTTGAAAACTCTAGCATTTCAAATATAATCCAAGTGAAGAATTTAATTTGCAACATTTTATTTATCATATCTTAGAAGTAAGGTTTTACAAATCATGAAATAATTTTAGGGAAACAGAAAAGAAAAAGGACAAGGAATCTCAAGCATTTGTTTAAAAATAGGTAAAATTTAAGTACTTAAATCTCTAGGGCCTATTTTTATAATTATACTTATTACTCATTTACAGCAAGGTCTATGTACATGCATTAGCTACTCAATGTAAGAATACAAAAGCCATTTATTTTAATAGACTAAACTAAGAAAGGAAGTGAACCCATGTTGTTTGAGCTACTTAAATCATCTTTTATCAGGCTATGTCCCTAAAGGGAGATAATTTAATTTGAAAAGATCAGAGTATTGACTGCTGCATAGATCCCTAGGTAGTTATCAGATAAATGAAACATTAAAATGAAAATGAACAAATGTGATAACAATGAGTGCATATATTTATTGTTAGGACTGTTTTACTGGCAGGAGGTTGTTTAGAATAAATTAATATTGAAGATTTCAGTGATTACAGTAAAAAATAATATACAAGTTGTTAACAGGAAAATATATATTGATACATTGTCTTCTTTGTTGAATATTTAAACTTAATATAGGTCATATTTTAGTTATTTAATAACAAATTTTTCTCCACCTGAATTAAACAGTATTTTCAAATTTCCTGATTAGTGAATGAACATGTGATTGTTAAAAATTTGAATTTTGGACTCATTAGCCCTAGAATGATCTTGAGTAAATTATACATTGCCTCCAAGGATTAATATTTTCATACCCAAAATAGTGGTAATGAAAGTGCATATGTCAGAAATAGAATGAAAATGTAATGATATAATATATCTAAAATACTCAGTAGGGTTATTGACATAGGTATTAATTGGAAAAACATTTGTGATTTTATTGATATTTTATTCTGTTATGTAGCTTCTCATCTACCATAAAATAAAAAAATCCACACACAATATCATTAATAAATGTCTCACTTATTTTTTCTCATTAATAATTCATATTACAATAGCATAATTCTATGATATCCTTGCAAAAACTCATTATGTTTACCTTCATTCATCACAGCAATCAATCCTTCATGTAGCAAGTGTTCTAATTGCTCTTCTAATGGGAAATTTAGAGTACAATTTTTACGTAGGCAGCTCCTTCATCATATAGATGCATGTCTTTGAGTTCCCAGTGCCTAGCACCAAGGTCAAGGTAGAAAGAAATGTGGTAAGGATTAAGGAATCCCCCACAATGAAAGAACTTATTTATTAGTCACTGGCTTCAGACTCTGATGAAATATGTGACTCACCAAGCTTGGTGACTTTGACAACACAAAATAAACGGCAGGGTTAAGATTCGGATACAGTAGATTAGGTTCTGAGCATTAGATCTGAGAAAATATGATGAAGTATAAGAATAATCTCTGAAATTTGGAGAATAAAATTCCTCTGAATGGGTGGGATTTTTTTTTTGACAGTGTCTGGCTTTGTAGTTCAGGCTGGCCCTGAGCTCACTATGTAGCCCAGGCAAGACTTGAACTCAGCCATCCTCCTGCCTCTGCCTCCCGAGTGCTGGGATTACAGGCATGAACCACCACGCCTGGCTTTTTTTTTTTTTTTTTTTTTGAAATGGGACATCATTGGATGTTACCCTAAACATTGACTTCTGGAGGTGTGGGATTGTCACCTTGAATATTCAGCAGCCTGAATAAGATATGGAGGAAATAGATGGTTTAGATACTTAATTAGAAAAATGGAAGAAAAGAGAGGCAGTAATATTTGAAAAAAAATTTGTTTTTGAGACAGTGTCTCACTCTAGTTCAGGCTGGCCCTGAGCTCACTATGTAGTCCAGGTAAGCCTCAAACTAAGCAATTCTCCTGTCTCTGCCTCCCAAGTGCTGGGATGACAGGCGTGAGCCACCACGCCTGGCTTGAAAAAGTATTTTTATAATGATGGGCTATTGATTATTTTCTTGATAAAGAGGAAAAAGATACAGATATGTAAGGGTAAGTTTGCTTTTATTTTCAAAATAGTTTAATTAGGCCAACAATTCAAATGATTATTCATAAGGGTGAAATGTAATATAGAATACTAGAATTTATCGGTTACCAATAATATACATTCTAGTTATCCAAAAAGAAAAATGTACGCATTTATTCATAAAACTGGTATCTAAATTGAAAAATATGTGACTGTGTCAAGGACATCATTTATTTTAATTGTAGATTTGAATGCTTAATTGTACTGTGTTGGATTCAAAATTAAACATTTATTATTTTTCTTTAGTGGGGAAATTCTTATCAAAAATATTAAGAAAGTCTGTAATTTGGCAGTGCCCCTTTTTAAAATATGATAATAATTAAACATAAATTTGCAATTATAACAAAATGTCACTCTTCTACTTAAAAATTCAGGACATTGAAATATCTGGCTATTGTTTATAGAAATATTCTTTCTCTTTCAAAGTAACAGATGACAAAAGTCAAGGACATATTTTTAATATTAGTGTAGCTTCCAGTAACTCACTGTGATACTTTGAATATTTAAGTTAAAACTACATAGAGTACTTTAAAATAGGTACTAATCAAAAGATAAAGTAAATATGAATAGATCTGTAATTTATCAGAGAACTCCTACTTTCAAGGCAGAAACATTTGAAATGTAGAAACAAAATATATGTTGCTTCAGACAACTATTCAGTCCTTAAAATAATAGTAAGTGAAAGAGTTTGCAATTTTCACTAAAGTGCATATAAGGAAAGTCACTATTATGGCCTGCTTTACTGACACATTACAAGAACAGCCTTCCTTTACTTTGACAAAGTGATAGCCTAGAACATAAAAATGTTTTAGGGGCTGGAGATTTAGCTCAGTAGTTCTGGCGCCTGCCTCACAAGCGCAAGGTTCTGAGTTCACTTCCTGGTAACCACATACAATGCTGGGCGTGGAGACTCACGCCCACCAACAATCAATACCACATACCACAGTGCCAGGCGTGGTGACTCATGCCTGTAATCCCAGCACTCGGAGGCAGAGACAGGAGGATTGCTGAGTTCCAGGCTTGCCTGGGATACATAGTGAACTCAGGGCCAGCCTGAACCACAAAGTGAGACCCTGTCTCAAAAAAAAAAAAAAAAGTGTTTTGGTTCTGCAATATAAATTAATGTCTTCTTCAGAAATCATATATTTTGCAAAGATTTGAAGTAAGAGCAGATCTGGAACCAGTGAAATAGATTAGAAGATCCAGAAACAACTCCAGATACACTAAGCCACCTTATCTTTGACAAAGGAGCCAAACATCCTCAATGGAGGAAAAGGCTTCTTTAACAAATGGTGCTGGAAAACTGGCTTTAACCTGACAAAAACTAAAGTTAGACCTTTCATCATGTACTAAACTAAAATTACAATGGATTAGAGACTTACACTGAGATTCCACCTCACTCCACAAAGAATGGCTGCTATTGCAAAATTAACCAGCAATAAATGCTGGCAAGGCTGTGGAGAGAAAGGAATCCTTCTCCACCGTTGGTGAGAATGTAGACTTTTGCAACCATTGTGGAGATCAGTGAGGAGATTCCTCAGGAAACTGGGATTAGAGGTCCCATTTGACCCTGCTATTTCCCTGCTAGGAATATACTTGAAAGAATTCAAAGAATCATATGGTAGAGACATATGTGCACCCATATTCATAGAAGCTCAGTTTGTGATAGCTACATCTTGTAAACAACCCAGATGTCCATCAACTGGAGACTGGCTAAAGAAGATATTTTGATTTGTTTTTGTTTGCTTATTACAAGATGTAGTATTACTCTGGCATAAATAATGACTAGTTTGAATTATTTATATGCAAATGGAACACTTTGAGACACTAATAAGTGAAATAAATAAGTTACACATATGTAAATACTGTATCTTTTCTCTGGTATGATAACCTGCAGATATAAATGAGTTCTAGAATGTGTGATAGATTTTGTGAAATAGGAGATATTTGAGGGAATGTGGCAGGAGAAAGTAATGAGGGGAAAGAATAAATATGATTTAAAAAGAAAAAGAAAGCATATTTATATAGGGGGTGAGGGGGTTGGAGGGTGTGTAGGGATATGGGTAAAAATGAGAATTAACTCATGTGATATACTGATAAAAATTTCCCAGTGTTGAGTGTGATTGTGAGCTGCATATAAAATGTACCAATAAAGATTTCAATTTTAAAAAGAGAAAGAATAGAACGACTCCAGAGACAATGGAATAAATGAAATAGATTTGACTGATAACACAATTGAAGTTTTTACATTAATGTTAATTTACATTACAGTTATATTCTTCACAAGGACATAAACTTAGTTTTATATGAATGTTATGCTATATTGTTTATTTGAAAAGGACAAACTTAATGCACCTATTTCTTTGCTTCTAGAAAGATTGACAATAAATTTAACAAAAAGTCCCCAGTGACTCAAATTGTTCTGGGTGTACTTTCTAATCTTGCTATTATTACTTTTCTATTACAAATGAAATGATCAGCCCAGACTTATAGAAAGGGTACTGGATACCACCAAAAGTGTTTTCTTCTGAAAAAGATGTAAAACTTGAAATATCCACAGATGTGAGCTGTTCTAAATATCTCATTGCCTACTTCTTCATGTTGCAATCATGTTCCCGGCCCTAGTGGCAATGAAATATATCTTGGGCATGGCTACTGAATTAACCTGATAGATTGGCAAAATAATTCATTCTCCAACACTATGTAAAACAATTCATTGATTCATTTAGGTGGATTTTTTTTTCTTGGTAAGTAGTACATCTGTATGCTTCCTGGTAGGAGATAAAGGAAGGGTTTGTATAAAGCCTGTTTTTTTCTGGTCTTCCTTTGTGGGAAGACATGAGGAGAATCCACTCAGCACAGATTCTAATTTACTTTTTCAAATTCACTGTTGACTGGTTTGAATTTCTCAATTTTTATTTCTCAGCACTGGTCAGCATAGATTGTATGATATATGTTTGTCCACATCTTTCTTAATCAATACATATTTATAAAGCTTGAGACATAGATGGTCATATAGTTTTCTTTTACTACAGAGAATATCAAGCTTTGTTAAGAAAATGACCTTTATTAGCATATTTACATATCTTCCAAGTTTCTCACTTGATTCAAATTTCATGCAACACTTTACATAAATGGTATTTGCTTTGCATGACTTGATTTTTTTTATTTGAGTGGTGAGTTTCATGCAATTTAATGCTTTTGACTTTTAAGAAAGAAGTTTTAGAGTGAAGCCTAATCCATATTCCACAAGAACTTTTAGCTAATTATTTATTTTTCTCTAAAGTTATTGATGCTCCAATTAAGGAGAGAGTGCTCACAGCTTGCAAAATCAACGTGCTCTTATTGTGCTTTAGTATGCATATCATTAAATCCACTCCTTGAAAAAGTAATAGGAAATATTATGAATTAACCATGGATGTTCTATAAAAGATCCATGAAATATCCCTCCTTGCACCTAGCCAGGCCTTGCAGTTACTCTGTTTGCAAAGATAAGAAAGCTTCTACTGGTACAACAAACTACTGTATTAACATGAAATCTATTAGAGGATTTCACTTAAAACAGAGCAAAGTGACTATTCTGGGAGTATTTAGTGGAAGGGAGAGAAAATGGCAATTTCAAGACAGGTCTTATTTTGTGGACTGGCAAGCTTGCGGTTTCTTTGTTTTCGCTGCCAGAATTGATCAGACCCAGAACACAGCTACTTCTCTAAGTCTCATATCCTGTCCTTATTCTTTAATTCATCTTGTGCTGTCATGGATCACAGGAGACCAGGATCTACTTCAGGGGCTCTGGTATTGTCCCCTCTTCCTGTTTGCTACACTTGGTGTTCAACATGCATGTAAATTGGAACCATGGGCAAATGGACATTTGGGACAGACTTGGAGTAAAACAGACAGTACATAGATCTCTCAAGATGAATTCTGGACATGGATGAAGGGAACAAATAGTGAGTGTCCCACTGGGGCAATCCTCTGTCTTTGCTGGGTTAAAAATATGGGCTGGTCTAATCATAAGTGAAATCAATAGGTCAAAGATGTGTAAATATTGTATCTGTTCTCTAGTATGAAAAACTGACGATGTTAATGAGTTCTAGAATGTATGATGGATATTGTGAAATAGAAAATGTTCAAAGGCAAATGTAGTGGAGGGGTGAGTGATGAGGGGATAAAGAAAAAAACGTAATGGTACTAAACAAGGGAAACACAATGTATGTACTTAGGGGGTGGGTGGCTGTGGGGTGAGTAGGGGAATGGGAAAAAACTGAGAATTAAATTGTGTCATATACTGGTACAAATACTCAATATTGAGTGTGATCATAATGTGTATATGCAATGTACCAATAAAGATAAAAATTAATAAAACATATGGGTCAGTCATTATCATAAGAGCAATGTAAGTTCATCAAATTGCTAAAGCTCTTGTTAAAATACTTTGTATCCAATACCAAAAAAAAAAAAATTCTGTGGTAAAATTGTTAAAAGACATAGAAAGATATGTTCCATCTTTTCCCAAGATCAGAACAATTAAAAAATTGCAGAAATTTGTACAAATCATGCTCTGCGAGGCCTGGGGTGGGGGTAACTATCTTACCCTTTGAATGCTGTGTACTTGGGCTCTGTTTGGCCCTTAATTCTCTGTTACTTCCGGAGACCTCCGATTCACGGCTTAATTCCTTTCCATCAGCTCAGGAGACCAAGGCCACTCCCCCCTCCACATGCCCTTCTGGCAGCGCTTCCCCTTGGTCAGCATATGCCTCTATTTGTTCTCATCTCACCAGGGCTCTGCTCCGCTGACTCGGCAGCTGTTTCAGCCCCACTCGAAGAGAGCATGGCCCCTGAAGCCTCAGGTGTCACGCAAGGTCTCCTTTCCCCTCTCCTAAAGCTTACTTCTGGGGCTACTCCCTACTGCCGTACCCTGTAAAAGTCTGTAACGGTAGGCAAGGTGGTTGGAGCATCTTTGTGTTTTCCTATCTCAATTTTGCCTGACCCTGAAGACCTGACCCTGAGGCAGAAAAAATGAAAAAATTCATTCCTCATTTGCTTGTGCATCCTGAAGGACCTTAGGCAATATGTAGTAATGAGTGACATTCAGAGCTTTCATAATGGTTTTGTTGGACAATATATTTCAGACTTATTTTCTGATACCACCAGCTTTTTTCGTTTTTTTGAAAATGTTCCTGTTCCCTACTCAGTATGTCCACTTTGAGGTGGACCCTCATTTCTGAATTAGAGAATAAGCTCATAGGAATGTAGTGTGATCATGATGTGTATATGCGATGTACCAATAAAGATAAAAATTTAAAAATAAAAATCAATTTAAAAAAAAGAATGCCCAGGGAGAAGTTCAGTACAGATGACTTTTCAGATTTAAATCCATAGTTCAGCATTACTCTTCTGCCAACCAGAGGACCTCCTATGGAGGCCTTGGGCTTATGTGCCAGTTAATAATGCATGTGTACAGTCTTCTACTCAAATTATGGAAGGATTCATGGAATCTTACATGCAGTTTGTATAGAGGTTACAACAAATGGTTAGAAGGCAGATTTCGAATCACCAGGCAGCAGACATCTTGATTTTATAGCTAGCCTATGAGAATGCTAAAAAAGATTGCAAAAAGCCAATAAATCCTGTTTGCTCCTCTAATAATCTTGATATTTTAAGGCATGTCAAAGCATTGGGTCTTCTTCATACAATTTGGCTCTGATGGGTGAAGACATCTCATAACATTTATGTGGTTTACAAAAATGACTTAAAATGTTTTAGCTGTGGAAAAGTTGAGCATCTCAGAAAGTGGCTTTAAAATCTAACCCAAAGCCACCAAGACAGGCATCTAAAGAAAATATGTTACCATCTGGCCCTTACCCTTGCTGAAAAATCATTCACTGGGCTAAAAAGACTGACACTGTAAATATGATAATCATGGTACATTGCTGCTGGGAAATAGACATCAGGCCCTTCTCTGAATCCAGGAAACAAGAGGTATCAGAGACAAGGGACTCTAGTCCCATTATAACAGCTGTACCCAATTCAGACCCATACACAAGCATAAAATGAGATGATATGGGTGTCCAAAGGGACATTTCTATACTCCTCAGGGTAATGTTCTAATCTTCATGAGTAGAGCTTCCTGCTGCTCAAAATGTTTACCAGCTGGGAGATGAGAATCCTGTATCTTTTCCCACAGGAATCTATGGACCCCATTGCCCAGAATGATTGGTTTAATATTTCGGAAATCCTCCTTAACTTTGAAAGGTATCCCTGTTATTCTAGCTATTATTGAATCTGACTGTAATTCTGAGTTGTGTGTTCCTGTTAGCTCCACATAACTTCAGGAAATTGAACAAGGAGATTATATTTCACAATTGTTGCTCTTACTTAAGCCAAAATTAAATAATGTTAGCTTTAAAATTCAAAAGAGGATCCTTAGCCAGAAATTCCTCAAACAGATTTGTTTCGCCCAAGAGATTTCAAAAAATGTGTGCAAAATTAAATTGAATGGCAAATTCTTTACATGGGTAAGAGACACAGATCTGGGTGTATTCTTTATTGTTACATGCTTTTGGCCATTGTGTCAAGAACAAAGCCAACTAAAACATTTCCGGTAGCCTGGTCCCCTTCAACAAGTTTTACAAAGCTCTATCCTTTTGCCTTACAAAAGGCCTTATGATCAACTGGGACATATTTGTTTTTACATAGCTCCCATAGTAGATTTACTGGAAGAATGGATAGAGCTAGTGACTGTTTTGCTACCTGAAATCTGTCCAGTTCAATGATGTCCAAAATGGGATATCAACAAAGGAAAGGACTAGTCCAGCAACTTCAGAACAAAACACAGATATAGAATGATAACAGAAAAATAATTGCTTTGCAATTGGGTGTGATCCAAAAATTTAAGTGGGGCTATTGAAGGAGTTTCTCCACCCAGGGCGGTTTTCCCTATACAGTGGAAATCAAATGACCCCATTTGGGTTGATCAGTGGCCCCTAACATAGGAGAAAACAATGATTTCAGAGCAATTTATGTTAGAAGTTAAGAAAGAGCACTTAGAACCATATGTGTGTCCCTGGAATATACTGATGTATTACCCCTAAAAGGTCAGGGCAATGGTTTTTGCTTCAGAATTTATAGTTAATTAATGTGAGCCTCATTCCAGTTGGGGGCACTGCAACCTGGTTAACAAAATCCACTGGTAGTTCTCCAGGAGTGGCCCCTCATAGATGTAAAAGACTCTTCAGTATCTCTATGTGGCTGATTGATTGACCTTAATTTACATTTTACTAGATTAGACCTATAATAAGGATATCAACTTTTCAATTGTGGAATTTGTATGAAATATTATAGGGAGATTCTGACTGCAATTCTCCTGGAAAATTAACCACAGATGCACAAAATGAGTTATAACTAATAGAACAAAACATACATAACCATCAGGTTTTTCATATAAAGGCTAACTACCCAGTTCATTTGTTTGTGCTCAACACCCACTAATTACCTATAAGTTTAATAGGACAATGCTATGAGAAACAGGTTTTTCCCATGGAATAGTTGTTTTTAATCTAACCAGTCAGTAAAATCTCTACCATTACACCTAGAGCAAATTTCAAACATAGCATCTTTGGGATATAATTGTACCTGACAATTATTTGATTCTAATCTTCATTTTATCATTATCCCAGTTGAGAAGGTTCAAATGTGGATGATACAAACTGCTTTGTACTGGCAAGGAGCCTTTGCTGATTTCATTGGATAGACAGAAATAATTATCCTAATGATACTATATTTCAGTATTTCGCACAACATGAAATTCTAATTCTCAGAGTTACTCATTGTCAGACATTGCAAAATGCTTCCACTTATTGCATTAATGGCTTCTCTAAGGACCAAAAGAGAATTTAAAGGGCTTTCTTCAGCTATCTGTTGCCTACAACAGGTCCCTCTGCTCAGAGGTCAGAGTTGCTAACTATTTTATTTCTGATTGAAAGCTTTCTTTCCCAAACTCTTAATTTTTTAAGTGATTCCTCTTATATAGTTTGTTTGATTCAAACACTGGAAGAAGATATAGTGCGCTCTACAAATGATTGACAAAATGTGTGGTAGGTAATGTGAAAGAGGAAGAAAATGTGCATAAAGAAATAGAAAATGATGGGTAGATGAAAGTAACAAAGGGAAAGAATAAACCTGCTAGTAAAAGTGTGATCAAAGATATATAAACATATCTTTTCTTTAGTATGAGAACCTGTAGATGTAAATGAGTTCTAGAATGTATGATAGATTTTGTAAAATAGGAAATATTAAAAGGGAATGTGGTAGGGGAACATAATGAGGGGAAAGAATAAATATGATTTGGAAAGAAAAAGAAATAGCTTGTATATAAGTGGTGGGGAGGCTGAGAGTGTTCAGGGATATGGGTAAAAATGAGAATTAACTTTTGTCATATAGTGGTACAAATTACCCAATGCTGAGTGTGATTTTGAACTGTATATAAAATGTACCAACAAAGAGTTCAGTTTAAAAAATAGAGTGTGTGCTGGAGGGTTAGCTCAGTGGTTCCGGCGCCTGCCTCGCAAGCACAAGGTCCTGAGTTCAATCCTGGTGACCACATACGATGCTGGGTGTGGAGACTCACGCCCACCAGCAATCAATACCACATAGCACAGTGTCAGGCGTATGGCTCACGCCTGACATCCCAGTACTCGGGAGGCAGAGGCTGGAGAATTGGTGAGTTCCAGGCTTGCCTGGGCTACATAGTGAGCTTAAGGCCAGCCTGAACTACAAAGCGAGACCCTGTCTCAAAAAAAAAAAAAAAAAAGTGTGATCATGATGTGTATATACAATCTACCAAAAAAGATAAAATAACATTTTAAAAAATGGAAAGAAAGCTTATGTATATAGTGGTGCCAGTTGTAGGAAGGGCAGGATGAAGTAAAAAAAAAAAAAATGAGAATCAAGATATGTCATTTACAGGTACAAATTCTCAATGTTGTCATAATTTATGCACAAATGCATTAATACAATGATTTTTAAAAAGAATATATGCATGTAGCCCAGGCAAGCCTCAAACTCAGCAGTCCTCCTCCCTGTGCCTTCTTGAGTGTTGGAATTATAGGCGTGAACCACCATGCCCCACAATGCAGCATGCGATATTGATTGCTGATGGGTGTGAGTCACTACACCCAACATTGGATGTGGTTACTGGGGATAGAACTCAGGACCTTGTGCTTGTGAGGTAGGTGCTGGAACCACTGAGCTAAATCTTTAGCCCTGAAATGATAACCTTTATAGAAGTTTCCAAAATTCCATAGAATATTTTAGATTTAATAACCAAACTGGCAGTACTTCCAGGAGTACCATATGGATTCAGTGCAATCCCTATTAAAATTCCATCAGCATATTTCACAGAACTAGAGAAAACAATTCAAAAATTAATTTGGAACTGGAAAAGATCTAAAAAGTGAAATAATTCTAGGTAACAAAAACATGGTGGGGGTATCACAATGCTCAATTTGTAACTATATAATAAAGCTACTGTGATAAAAACAACATGGTACTGGCAGGAAACACACCCGCTGATCAGTAATAAGATGAATAAAAGTTAGTTAATATGTTATTTCTCCAAAAATATCTCATTGCACTTACCTATTTGTGTCTTGTGGTGATATAAGATGTGATGTGAAAGGACATGGGGTGAATGATAGTGTTATGATCTAGCTTCAAACTACTTCTGACCTTTTGACCATCAGAAGAAAGGGAATAGGCATTGTATCCTCATAGTTTCTGCTTTGGGTGTGTGATTCATAATTAAAACCTTTTTTAATGTGACATGAGATTTCATCATTATACTCTAAAAAGCATTTATTTATTTTTTCCCAGGAATTGTTAATTTGATGTTTTCAGAACATGGTTTACTGTAATTGAAATCACAGTAATCATAGAAAACTTTATACTTGAACAAACAAAAATCTTATTTACCCAGTATAAAATATTCTACTGGGCCAGCAATTTAGCTCATTGGTTCCTGTACCTGCCTAGCAAGTGCAAGGTTCCTGGCTCTATCCCCATTAACCACATACAACAATACCGGGTGTGGTGACTCACACCCCCCCAGCAATCAGTACCACATACCACAGTGATTGGCCTGGTGTCTCTCACTTGTAATAACAGCACTCAGGAGGCAGAGGCAGGAGGATTGCTGAATTTGAGGCTTGCTTGGGCTACATAGTGAGTTCAAGGCCAGCCTGAACTACAAAGGGAGAGCCTGTCTCAAAAAAAAAAAAAAAAAAAAAAAAAAAGGCATGTGAGCCAAATTGCATACATCTCTTTGGTTAAATAGCTGTTACTTCTAGCTGTAAGTTGCTGCTGAATTAGCACATTCAGAATGAACCAGTCATATGTCTTAAACAAACAAACAAAAAAAGTAAAGTTAATCCACTATAAACAGTTAAATCATTTAAATGGGAAATAAATGAAAGTTTATTCTTAATTCCCTAACTTCTTTATTCTTTTCTTTCAATATTTGATTATGAAAATTTCCAACTATACATGAAATTTGAAAGCTTTCAGTGAAAATGTGTGTAAGCACACCAGTTAAACATGAACAGTAATACGTTTATGTAAATTAACTGGCTCAATATTTACATAATTTTAACTGTGATAAAATTTATAAAGAAATGTACATTTATATTTATATTTTATGAGTCTATCTATATATATGCCTGTGTAACAAATGACGAGTTAAAACACTATTATCAGAACCAAAAAATTCATGCTAATAAGTATAAATGTTTTACTTTAAGAAAAATAGCATTCTGTTTTTATTTTCTAGCACAGATTAATTTTGCCTATTTTAGAATGTCACATAAAAGGTTCAAGTAATGTATACATTGTTGTAGAAGGCATTGTATATTTAAAACAATATTTCTGATATTTATTCATGACATTGAAGAGTATTATAATTATTTACTTAAAATTGTTTTAAGGTAACAATTTAAAATATAGTTCATAGAAATGATTCCGACATTTTAATATTATATTCCTTTTGTATACACACTTATTTCATCGAATTTTATTAATTTTAGTGCCCTCCATTTTCCAGAATGAGTCATACCTCATTTGAAAATTACAAAGGATAATTATTATTTCCTTCTAAAATGATGTAATAAAACATTTAAACACAGAAGATGAATCACTTTGCCCTTCTGAAGTTTTTTTTTTAAACTAATTTAGGGTAAAAGCAAAATTAAAAATTAGAGATATCATGTAAACTCCTAGCACCCATACAAGCAAAAAATCCCTATTGTCAACATCTCCCACAACAGTGGGGCATTTTTTTTATAATCAGTGAACCTGAACTTACACATTATTATCAGTTTTAAGCCAACTAGTGACATAACTTTCATTCTCAGTACTTTACATTCTATAGGTTTGGAGATAGATTTAATATTAATGTACCATTCCATATCACACTGTCATGATTTAGATTGAAAATGTCCCCTAAAATGCTCCTGTGTTCACAAGTGGAAAAACATCAGGCATTGAGACACAAGAATAATCCTCTTAATTTCAAAGTTCCACCTTTCGTGTCCATTGAGAAGGGCATTCAGCCCTCCTATCTCAGTAGAAGATCCAAAGCCAAGTGCACAGATTCCGTAGACATAGTTGCTCTCTTTCTCACCACTGAGACATAATACCTGACACACACAATTTAAAAAGCAAGCATTCATTTTGGTTCAGAGTGTGTAAATATTTCAGTCAGTATTTTAATGACTAAAACACAGTGGCATGGAAGAGAAACATGGAAAAGAAGACTTGCTGTGGCAAGACATAAAGAGAGTAGCAATAAAGGAAGGAACCAAGGAGAAAGATACACCCTCCAGGCCATGTCCCTAGTGACCCACCTTCTCTGACAAGTCTTCACCTTCTGACATTACAACATCACCCTGAGCTATAAATTTGTTGGTGGACAAATCCATGGATGTGTATCCCACACCGATGATCTAATCACTTTCCCAAGCCTACTTATGAGTATATAAGGCTTTGGGGTAAATCTAGATACCAATAAAAACATCAGCTGTCTTCACTTAGGTTTTACTGCGTGGGTGAACCCAGACTGAGGGGACAATATTATCTTCCATTGTTTCTTCAAAACATGTAAGTTAGACATAATTTCGGATGACTTTATCAGAACCAATTCTTACTTTAGAAATTTTAGGTGATATATCCAAATGCTGACATTATTGGCTATTATGTACTATTTTATAAGATATACAGTAAATTTAAATGAATCAAAGAAAATTCATTATACATGTATCTAGGAATAATATAACAATATTCTATTACCATAGCAAACACTGCTTCATATGTTTGCAATGTTCTCCAGCCATTGCTTCATCTTTAGCTCACAATAGAAATACAAAATCTTGTTCTTTATCACTAATGATGAATGACAGAAGCCCTAAATAATAGTTTTCACTCCAGACAGATTTTCTGCATTAAATGTTTGTGGGATAGAATATATGATTAAAGTTAGACATTAATTTTAGTATATGTGCTGCCAAAGTGAGCACAGTTAGACATTAATTTTAGAAAAGCTATGCAAACATTACTGCTAATACTGCCTGAAAAGCATTTCTTATTCAGGTGAATATGGCCAAACTGTCAGATCACATCAATATAACTCCTTGTTCTTTGAACCTGTTGGAAGAAAAATATGAAAAAGAAGTGATACTTTCATTCCCAGACCAGGAATGAGCTGAGGATCAATTCCTAGTTAGTAGAGTTATGACTTTTGAAATATCCTCTCAGAAATAGTGTAACTATAAAATAGTCTACTTGATGTAAAGTAGAAAGTTAGAGAGATAAAATATCCTCTTTTAAGCTGTATGCAATTCTTTGTTTTTATTTATATCTTTTGCATGGCTTTGATACACTTTTCCCTGAGGAAGTTAATCTTTCAATGCTGGAGAAGTTCATTCTCAGCCTTCTAGTTTCTAAATTGCAATCTCTAGTAGGCTTATTCCAATGTATTGTTCATAACAAATTGATTGTTCTGCCGTGCATGATGGCTCACACATGTAATCCCAGCACTCAAGAGGCAGAGACAGGAGGATTGCTGAGTTTGAGGCTTGCCTAGGCTACATAGTGAGCTCAGGGCCAGGCTGAACTACAAAGCGAGACCCTGTCTCAAAAAAACAAAGCAAAGCAAAACAAAACAAAACAAAAAAAACACACAAATTGATTGTTCCACATCTGATATATCACTTAATAATTCCCAATCTTTACCTTTAATCCTGACTCATCCTCACCACTTCTATTTCATATGACCAATTGTTAATGTGCATCTATTTGAATGTTCTGTAGATATATCCAGTATGAGTATATCCAAATCCAAAGTTTTAAGCACTGCTATGTGGTTCATTATAAACTTTCCATGTTTCAATAAATGATAATGACATATTTTAAATTATCTTCTCAAAACACCCAAATATATCTTGATTCTTTTGTAATCACATCAAAGATTTAATTCATTAAAATACCATAGTAAAATACCTGCATGGGCATGAAGGAATGTTAACTGGAAAATGGAAAAAAGTTACAGGAAACATTACAATGTCTGAACCATTGGAAAATAGATTCTGAGCTTCAGAAAGTTCTCATGGAGTTGCTAGGCTATGCAAAAGCTGCCATTCAGGCAGTTGGGAAGAGAAGCCCAAAAAGTAAAGCCAAATCAAAAACAGAGTAGATCTATAACTTTTTATTTTGATCTTTTCATTCCTTGAGAATCTTGAAGGATTGAGTAATTTGCTAGAGAGATGTGGCCAAACCTCCTCCAGGTGCTTCCACTACTAAGAAATGATATTATTTGGAATGCAAAGGACATTAATTTACATATTTATTCCTGATTTTTCAAAAACATCAGTAGGGTGACATACTACAAAATGAACACACAAAGATCAATAGCTTCTGATACACCAATAATGAGCCACTAAGAAATTAGTCAGGGAAATGCCGGACGTGGTAGCTCAAGCCTGTAATCCCAGCACTCGGGAGGCAGAGACAGATGGATTGCTGAGTTCGCGGCGGCTTGCCTGGGCTACATAGTAAGCTCAGGGCCAGCCTGAACTACAAAGTGAGACCCTGTCTCAAAAAGCAAAAAAAAAAAAAAAAAAAAAAAAAAAAAAAAAAAAAAAAAAAAAAAAAAAAAAAAAAAAAAAAAAAAAAGAAATTAGTCAGGGAAACTGTTAAAATCATTTCGCACACACAAAAAATGAAAAAAAAAAAAAAACCCTAGGAGTAAACCAATCCCAAGGAGGTGAGAGATCTCTACAATAAAAGTTACAGAATATTGAAAAAAGAAAGAAGACATCACAAAGTGGAAAAATCTCTCTTGTTTATGTAGTGGCAGAATTAGTATTGTTAAAATGATCATATTACCAAAAACAATCCATGGATTCATTGCATTTCCCATCAAAATAACAATATTCCTCATGGAACTAAAATTTTAAAAATCTTAAAATTCACATGGAATTTCACAAGACCAAGAATAAGTAAAACAATTCTGAGCAAAAAGAGTACTGTTTGATACAGCAGATTGTATGATTTCAAAATAATATGAAAAGCCTTAGTTAAAAAAAACATGAATCACCACAATAGAGGTTTAGAAAAGAATGTTAACTAATAGAATAGAATAGAGAACACAGAAGCAAATTACGTAACTATAGCCACTGATTTTTGAAAAAGTGCTAAAAAAAAAAAAAGTGAAGAAAAGTCAGCCTTTTCAACAAATGGTATTAAAAGGTAAGGATCTCTCCAGAAGATCAAATCCAGATACCTTGTAGGGAACAGGGGAAGGGACTGTAAGTAGAAGTTTTCATTTAAATTCTAGTCTCCTGTGATTCCAACAACACAAGATGAAATAATAAATAGACAGAAAAAAGACTTAGAGAAAAACCTGAGATTGGACCTGATCCATGCTATTCTGTGCAGCAAAGACAGCAGACGCAAGCTTGCTACACCTTTAAGTCAGCACCTTCAGAGCAAGTAATCTTACAGAACCCTCAGAGGGCAGTAGTTTTTGTACCACAGGAGTAACGAATGTAACAGGTCACTCAGAGGGGTGATATCTCAGGACTGACAAATATAACAGGTCCATTTAGAGGGCAGCATGTCTAATACAGCAACCAACTTCCATCCAAGTAGTCACACACAGTCTGTGGAAAAGATGCACTGTGGAGTTCCAACAAGAACAAAATACAGATGCAATAACCCTCAGAAACAATGAGAGTTAACTTGTGTAACAAATACCAAAAACTGCAGTGATGTTTGATAAATCAGAGCTGTGCCTTCTAAACACCATTCATTTCAAAGTGAATGTGATTAGTGGAGGCAATCTTGGAACCCAGTATTTCAAGGAGACCAAAGACTGTCTCTGTGTGGAGTGTTCTATCAGAGGGTCAGTGGGAAATAATGGAAGAAGTAAGTGGTAAAAGCTGAAAGTCCTTCAAGAATAGAACATGAAAAACTAATGTAGTAGAATATAAAAGAATTTAATTTTTATGATATAAAAGTGAAACAAAATTTATTACTGTGAAATTTAGTCACTGAAAAAAGAATAACACATGTAAGAACTTCAGTGGCAAGACTTGGAAAAATTTTATTTGTTGTCTTCAAGAAAGATCTAAGCTATGTAGGATTCTGTGGGAAAATAGAGGTACAGTGCAAACGTTAAATAGATGAGTAAGTATGAGCTCAAAACTCTAACAATTACACCAAGAAAGTGTGAGGGTTAGAAAAGACTTTACTTAGGTCTTCACTTTTATTGTATAACTTGAGTGTAGAGTTACACTCAGAAACATCGATTTCTCAAAAATTTCCTCCAAAACATTACAAACTATGTATCAGCGGAATCATAATGTAATAACTCACTGAAATAAGTCTTTGAATTTTATTGGAACCTAAAGTAGTATTATTAAGAAGTTGTAGATACTGGGAATATAAAATATAATTCTAAAAATTTGCCTAAAAATTGTAATTTTCATTGTTGTGGCTATTTTTTTTTTCCTGAGATAGGGTCTTGCTTTGTAGTTCAGCCTGGCCATGAGCTCACTATGTAGCTCAGGCAAGCCTCGAACTCAACAATCCTCCTGCCTCTACTTCCCGAGTGCTGGGATGACAGGCATGAACCACAACACCTGGCTAGTGGTGGCAATTTTGATGAGCCTCAAGGAATGATCCTGAAATCATAAGATTGTTAATAATGTTCTGAACTTTGCAGTAAATGGCACTTCCATTCTTTTTTAGATAAATCAGAAATTTTAGTCCATGTTAGATGAAAATGCGGTGGGATCTTTTGTGCCTCTAATCGTTTTAAATGCTTCCTGAGGTGAGTAGTCATTCGTCATCCTCGGATTCAACAAAGAGCCTCTTTTTGATTGATGGTAGCCCTTTATCATTGTGTGGAAAAGGCGTCTAACTTTGACTGATGAAGTAAAACAAGCTTTAATGTGTAGCACTGCAATCTAGAGGAGTGCTTGTAGCTATTGATTTGTTTCTATAACTTTACTAAATTCCGATAGGTGTATATTCCCAGACATACAAGATTTGTAGCTACAATCTATAAGGTCCCCATAAATATATATATATATATATATATATATATATACACATATATTATATACATATATATGTATATATAATATATGTGTATATATATACATATATACATATACATATAAAATTAAATGCCATTGGAGAAAGGTTTATCTCACCTACAGTATGAACCTAGAGTATTATTTGTTTGCAATGGAAAAGTCAATTATGTTTCCCAAAATTAACATTCACACTAGTTTGAATTACTGCCCTTAGGTTTCAAAAACTTATCAGATGTATTGATTTTTGAGAAACACTAACAAATATCAAATCTAAAGATATTTTGTAATCATTCATTCTCTCTTTTTCTCAATTTTAAAAAAGGATTCTTTTTTATATATATATATTCACACACACACTTCTTGGATTTATTAAACCAAAGGCTTTCTGTATAGCTCTATGTGTAGGTATGCAGACGATAATGTCTATTTATATACTATCACAGTTGACTTATTTTCTCATTACATAATATATCATAATACTATATTTCTTCCCATAATAAGTAGGAACTAATAATTCTGTCACAATATATGAAGAAACTGAAATGAGTAAGTTAATTAATTTGGTCCAGGTCTTATTTATATTTAAAAATAAAAGAATTAGCCTCCAAATATTGGGAGTCTCACTTCACAGGCTATGTCTTAGTTTCATTATTATCTGTATGGATTTATAATTCCATGTATTGTATACATTATATGGTTGTGCACATATGATTATATGTGCCTGTTCGTACTTTAATTTGGGGTTCTGTGTTGTTTCCACCTTGGTCAATAACACATTCACCAAAAGATTCTAAAAGCTTGCAAGTCAATTTTAGTGTATATTTTATATTTCAAAATTCAAATGTATCACCTTAAGAAACTATACCAACTTGATGGCAGTAGAAGTTTGAATATGTGTGTATAATAGAATTTTATTTCTCCCAATGAATGAAAAGAACTTCCCGTATGTGTTTAAAAGCATGAGAAACTGAAGATATAAATGAGTTTTACAGTGTATGGTAAATACCGTGAAATAGAAAATATTCAGATGGTAAAGGGGTAAGGTTATATAACATGGGGAAAAAAGTGTGTATATTCCTAGCAGAGGACTAGCAGGGTCGAATGGGACCTCTAATCCTAGATTTTTGAGCAATTGATCTCCACAGTGGTTGCACAAATCTACATTCCTACCAATAGTGGAGAAGGGTTCCTTTCTCCCCACAGCCTCGCCAGCGTTTGGTGCTGGTTAATTTCAAGATAGCAGCCATTCTTTGTTGAGTGAAATGAATTCTCAGTGTTGTTCTCATGTGCATCTCTCAAATGACCAGTGATGCTGAGCATTTCTTCACATGCTTCTTAGCTGCTTTTACTTCTTCCTCTGAAATGTATCTGTTCATCTCATTATAGAACATGGGGAAAACCTCATTTTCTCCATGAGATTATTATATATAAAATGTTACCTTTTCCCTGCATAAACATTCTACAGAGATAAATTATCTTTCTGTTATATTCAATTTATGCTCCAAAAATTATAAAGTAGATGCAAAAATGGGTAAAAGGATTATTAAATAGATATATAAACATATGGATGGTGGGTGGACTGGGTAAATTAATTTGTACCTTCTCCATCTTTTTTATTTTCTAAGAACTGTTTAGCTATGTGAGAATCAGGGACTATTTTCAGAAATTTTCCTGTATGTCTTTTATTAATGTCTCTCCCAAAAGTTTTATCCTCTGTTCACATTATAGTACAACATAAAAATCCTGGTATCTCCCAAAAAATCAGTATTAATGGACAAGTCTCAGTTGGTCTTTTTGAAATTTTACCTAAATCTGTAAACACTATTGGCCAAAATATTTTCAAGAACCCAAAGATAGTAAATGAAAAGTATTTTATATCAAATATGTTAAATGTGTATATAAATACTCAAAAAGACACTATTATGTATAAGTAATAGTCACTGATAATTTTTAAATAAAAATAAATTTAAAAAAATAATAAATGGAGAGATAAAAACACACTTCTCAAGGACAATATCAATACCCACGAAGTAGTATAGAGAAAAAATGGTCAACATCTATAGTCATCAAAGAAATGCAAATTTATACCATATGAACATTTTTATACCAACTCAGTCAGAATGGCTATCATTAAACAGAAAAATAAAATATTATTTTGTTGAAGTGAATATGAAGTAAAAGCATACTGCCACAATATTGGGAAAGTAAAGTAATGGAGCAGATGAAAATTACCATTTACCATGACTATTTTTAACTGAATTATTTATTGGTGCATTTTATATATATAGCTCATAATCACATTCAACATTGGGGAATTTGTAACAGTATATGACACAAGTTAATTCTCAATTTACCCATATCCCTACCATGATTATTCTTCAAAAACAATGAAAATATTGCTAGCGTTTGACTCAGATACATTAAAATTTGACATATTCATAAAAGAATATAAGTAATTACTACAAAGATAGCTTTGTGTCAGTGTTTATTGCAACATCATTCACAGTACCTGAGTTATTGAAATAATCTAGGTTCCCATCAACAAATTAATGGAAAATAGAAAATGTTATATACATGCTGGAATATTATTCAACCATCATAGTATGAAATCACACTATCTGAAGAAAAATAAATAAACTGAAGGTCATAACATTAAGCCAAATTAGCATGCCATATCATTTTGATAAGCATTTTTGTTAATAAAATTTGTATAAATTTATGTAATAAAATGGAATCATATCACAAAATAAAAGTAACTGTAATTTTACTTTATATGTAAAATAAATTGAATTGTTTTACATACATCTTAACCTTTCCTAGTTTCTGTTAGAGAAAAAAGTAATTTATTCTCTTTGGAAATCTAATACATGCATACTCTTTCATTCCTGCTCAAACAACACAGGTAATTTTTCTGTGATAAACAATGATAAGCCTTTGTGAACAGAATGTTCCCCTACCACATAATCATGTGTTCCAAGCCTAGTATTGCATATTTTTAAACTTCAATTCATGTATAAAACAGAAATCAAACTTAAGGGGATGTACAATTTTGATTCTTTTTTCCAATAGTTTTGTATGATCTATTTTTTTATTGAAAACCTATAATGATGTGTTCAATGTTTCTAAGTGTAAGTAAAAATTATTCTTTTATGTATCTGAAGAAAACATGTCTGTGAAAGAGTGTATTACTTTTAGGTGTATCTCAAGAGAGAAAAACAAGAATTATGTGAAAAGGAATTTAATGAAGTCTCTAAAGATTATAGTAATTCTTACAAAGTTTTAGATAGAATGCATTAGCACATGCAAAGTGAGATAAATAATAAGACACAAAAGCTTCATTTTTATTAGAATAGCACATAATTAAAAAATTCAATAGTGGAATTTTTTTCTGTAGTAATATCAATGTGAGTAGAGAATTTAAAATATATCCACAGTTTCACTGAAGAGCAAGACAAGAATAGGTGTGTACACAGGACCTGAAAAAGGCAAGAGAAACTTTCTCTAGTAGCCATTTTACTCTTTTTTGTTTTGTTTTTTGAGACAGGGTCTCACTTTGTAGTTCAGGCTAGCCCTGAGCTCACTGTAGCCCAGACAAGCATTGAACTCAGTAAATCCTCCTGTTTCTGCCTCCTGAGTGCTGGGATTACAGACCTGAGCCACCATGTCTGGCACCGTGGTACATGTACTGAGGGCTAGTGGGCGTGAGTTACCTCACTGGGTAATTGTTGTATGTGGTTACCAGGGATTGAACCCAGGACCTTGCGCTTGCTAGACAGCTGCTGGAACCACTGAGCTAAATCTCCAGCCCTCATTGGCTTTATATAATTTTAAATAGTGACAGCTCCTTTGTTCATCTCTTTGTATATCCTGAATAGCTATTTTGAATAAACTGAAACATAACTCTAATTTAGAGAAAACATTTACTCTGTTAAAGTAGTGAGAAAAAGTAAGTACTACAAAAATAAAGTTTTTAATCTAAGTATGGGTTAGATTTATATATGAAATTAGAAAATTAAATATGTATAATTATATATGTATATTTAAATTATTTAAAAATCCATTTCACTGGCTATTTTTCTGATGATGAGAGAAAAACCCATCACTATTTTTTGGTCCTTTCTCTCCTTCTTTTCTTCCATCAATATGTCTATTGATGTGTTTTCACCTGGGTGATTTGGCCAATTGTTAGTTATAAGTAACATGTGGGCCTGACATTGGAGTTTGCATATCTGTATATTTTTATTATAAATATATACATGTTTATGGTACACAGTTCAACAAAAAAGAAAGAAAAGTCTAAAATTATTAAGATTGCTATACATCCATATATTGCAAACATGTTCATAATCTATATTTTAATATTTTAACAGTATTTATTTGTGTTTATTCACAGAATTTAAGGGTGGGAATTTTCACGTAGATATTGTCAGAAATTTTAATACTGATAAGGTATTATTTTCATTTTCAGTACCTACATTGAACCATCCCTGATAAGGTGATTCAGTCTGAAACAGCTTCTTATTTTTGTCTTATAATATGTTTTTGAATATTTATAAGGCTGTCCTTTATTCTAATATTTTTATTGAATTCATTATTGGTACATTTTATAGACAACACACAATCACACTCAACATTGGAGAATTTGTACCAGTATATGATATGAGTTAATTCTCGTTTTTATCCATATCCCTACCCACCCACAACACCCCACCCCTTATATACATGCTATTTCTTTTTTCTTTCCAGATCATTTTTTTTTTTTTTTGAGACAGGGTCTCACTTTGTAGTTCAGGCTGGCCCTGAGCTCACTATGTAGCCCAGGCAAGCCACCATGAACTCAGCAATCCTCCTGTCTCTGCCTCCCGAGTGCTGGGATTACAGGCATGAGCCACCACGTCTGGCATTGTGGTATGCGGTGTTGATTGCTGGTGGGCGTGTCTCCATGCCCAGCATTATATGTGGTAACCGGGGATCGAACTCAGGACCAGAACTCAGGTGCCAGAACTACTGAGCTAAATCTCTGGCCCTCCAGATCATTTTCTTTTCCCTCAATATGTTCCCTCACCACATTCCCTTTGAATATTTCCCATTTTACAAAAACTATCATGCATTCTAGAACTCATTTACATTTACAGGTTCTCATACCAGAGAAAAGATGTGGTATTTACATATCTGTGATCACACACTTTATTCATATATTGATATTCAGTATTTCTTTCTTCTTTATATGAAAAGTCCATTCTGTGTGTGGGGGGGTATCAGCAATCGAACTGAAAAGTCCATTCTTAAAATTTGCAATATTTTGTTTTGTTTTCTTACTTAGTATAACATATAAGATTTTCTTATTATGAGTAATATCCTTGTTAATCCAGGAGCTATACCTTTTAAAATATTTTGTCTATATTTAGTTTTGTTTAGACATCAGTCTTGTTCTTTATACTAATTAAATACTGTAATTTACTAACTTCTTTATTTGCTGTTTACCTCACAACTTATGAATATTATAAATCAAATTTGTCTGTCATATATACTCATAACTCTCTTATAATTTCTGTGGCTTAAATGTATCCTCCACAGTGCATGTGTTTGAGATGTAATTCTCAATGCAGTAAACAGGGATCCTATAAGAGATTATTAGGTCATGAAAGTTCTGGCCTCATTAGCTTTATGTCCCTATCAAGAGAGTGGGTTTTTTGTCATGAGAGTGATTTTATTTTCAAACTGACTGTAGGTATGCTCTTCTCTGGCTTTCTTGCTTTCTGCTGTGCAATGAAGTTTGGCCGAACTGGCATCATGATACTGAACTTTTCAATCTTCATAAGCAATATATACTTATCATCTTGACAATGATGATTCTGTGTTATATTACACCAGCACAAATGGACCCAGATACTAAATAAAGTAGCTTTCAGAGAATGTTATGTCTTTATTCAGTCTTCTTCTACAATTATAAATTTTGAGGATGCTTTGTTTTGTATCTAATTTTTCACTTTTTTTGTTTTTTGGTTTTTGAGTCAGGGTCTTGTTTTGTAGTTCAGCATGGCTGTGAACTCACTGTGTAGCCCAGGAGAGATTCAAACTGAGCAATCCTTCTGCCTTTGCATCCTGACTGCTGGGTTTACAGGCCTGAGCCATCCTACCTGGCTCATCTTTCACTTTTTAATGTGGTAGCTGGTCATGTACAAATCTTCCATGTTGGCAAAGGCCTAGCAAACCCATCATAAGCCCTGCACAGTGGTGGGCGCAGAGTTCTCCTGGGACCATTGCATAGAGAAGTGGCTAGACTGTGCCCCAGTATGTAGTTCAGTGAGTAGGCCCAGCAATATGGCTGGGACATTTGCAAAAGGCAGGCAACTCCTCCCTAACCTCCACATATCAGTAGGCCCAGCAGTTCTCGTGAGCCCCTCATACAGAGAAGAGGCCCAGGACTCACTTCAGGCCACAACAGGCAACGAGGTTACTCAGAGCTCTAAAACTATGCAGCATAGCCTCTCAGGACTACTAATGATGAGCTTCAGAAAACTGATCCATGGTGAACAGCAAAGAGAACACTTTCATTGTTCTTCTATGAAAATTGAAGCCAATTACAAGACCGAAGAAAGTCTCTGCAATAAAGACCCACCAGGCTACAGAGGCTGCGGACATAACTGTTTTGTTCAAGTATCTTTCCTGGTATTTTAGATTATTAAAGTGTCATTAAAAACTTAAGGCCCACTGGCCAATTGTACCAGGAGGACAACATAGGAAATAGTCATTCCTTAAAAGTTTTAAATATTAGCAAGAAAGTTATTTGCAATAAGCATTTTACAGGCAACAACCCAAGAATTAAAACAAAAACATCATTAAGAAGAAAAAACTCAAAATGAGAAAACACCTAGATAAGACCCAAAACCAGAATCCAGATCACTAAAGGGAAATTTAGGGAGTGATGACATGGACCAAACTGAAACAAAAACCTGGACTACATGAACTGGTAATAAAAGAGGATTTGGAAAAATGAAATCAGAAATAATCTCACAGATTACAACAGAGATGATGACCATAGTGAAAGACACAGGGAAAAAAAAAAAAAAAAAGACTTCAGGAACATGATGGGATCCCAGCATAGAAAACTAAGGAAAGCCAATAAACAGACTTGAATGGAAAGTCAACAGATTAAAAGTTCCATTGAAAGTTTATGCAATAGACCTAGCAAACACAAAGGTAGACTTTCTAATATAGAAGATAGATATGCAGTTAGTGGCCAGGAAAGGAAAGGTTTATTGAAAATAATAAGAGACAATGATAAATCAGTCAGCAGTTGCTGGATAATGCAAGGAAGAATAAGATAAGACAGATTGAAGTCAATGAAGAAACAAGTGTAAATGATATTTTTAAAAAATATTCACAATGTAATGGTAGAAAACTTCCTAACCAGGAGAAAACAATTTGATATACAAGTAAGGCTTAAAGAACTCCAACTAGCTGTGATTAAAAACAATCAACACCTGGGCCAGAGATTTAGCTCAGTGGTTCCAGCACCTGCCCCGCAAGCACAAGGTCCTGAGTTTGATCCCCCGTAACCACATAGAATGCTGGGCATGGAGACTCACGCCCACCAACAATCAATACCACATACCACAGTGCTGGGCGTGGTGGCTCACGCCTGTAATCCCAGCACTCGGGAGGCAGAGGCAGGAGGATTGCTGAGTTCGCGGCAGGTTGCCTGGGCTACATAGTGAGCTCAGGACCAGCCTGAACTACAAAGCGAGACCCTGTCTCAAATAAAAAAAAAAAAAAATCCACACCTACACATATAATAGTCAAGATACCAGAAACCCAACAGAAGGGTGAAATATTAAAAAAGAAGATAATCCAAACAAAGGAAAAACCATCAGATAACTGCAGACTTTTCAATACAAACCTTTAAGACAAAGAAAGCCTGTAATGACGTATTTTGAAATCCAAAAGCAAAGAACTTCCAACCTAAATTGAAATATCCTGCAAAACAAGCTTGCAAAATCAATGGGAAAATAAGGTCCCTCCGGGGCGAAGAACACCTGAGAAACTTTATAAATACCAAACCAACACAAAAGAGTTCTAAACAATATCCTAGGGAAAAACAAAAACAAACAAACAAACAAACAAAAAACACAAGGAGAATCACAACTCCATGAGGCCCAACAGAGAAAAGTCACTAGGTAAGGCAAGAATTTAAATGAAAGGGGGAAGAATTTTAAAAATAATATAACAAAATAGCCAAAAATAGGAAATTATGATGGCAAATATGTTAACAATATTAGTTATGACAATTAATATGAAAGGCCTCAATTCACCAATTAAAAGATAAAGACAAACAGAATGGATGAAGACACAAATCCAACAATATGCTGTTTTCAAGAAAGAGTTCAAAAGAAATTCACAGACTGAAAGTAAAATAATGGAAAATAATTCTCTATGCAACAGGAAGCAGCAAAAGAACATGAGCGTCTATTATATTTGCATACAAAGTAAATTTCAAACAAAAACTAATTAAGACAGACAATGAAGGCAACAGCCCTCTTGTAAAGGAAAAATTTCAAGTGGAGGAATTGACAATTATATATATATATGGCACCAAATGCGAGTGCACTCAACTATATAAAACAAACAGTAATGGACACAAAAGTCAAATAAGCACTAATAGAATAGTAGTGGGAACATTCAACACCGCACTGCCTCAAATAGACAGATCAACTGCCTGAAGAATCAACAACAAAACACTAGAGCTGAACTGAACTTTTGAACAAATAGAATTAATAAATGTCTAAAGAGTATTTCATGCCAAAAAATCAGAATATATATTCTTTTCAGCTACACATGGGTCATTCTTCACAATAGACTACAAGCTACTGCATAGAACATGTTTAAATACAAAGGAATTGAAGTTATTCCATGATTACTGTCAGACCATAGAGCCTTGACATTGGAGAACAGTAGCAAAAGAAATTCCAAGAACTTCACAAACACATGGAAGTTGGATAAAATTCTCCTGAACAACCACTGCATTACAGAAGACATTAAAGAAAGATAGTTTATACACTCAAATTGTAGTGAGAATACAACATACAGGAATTTATGGAACACAATGATAATAGTTCTGTGCAAGAAATTCAGAGTAGTGAATCCCCATACTAGGGAAACAGAGCAAGGGCAAATGAAAAATCTAATGGTGAACTTCAAACTACTAGAAAAAGAGGAACAAGTTAAATCCAAAGTTCATAATAGGGAGGAAATTATAAGGATCAGAGCAGAAATTAATGCATGGAGACTAAGAGAATGACACAAAACATAAAAAAAAATGAAGGGTTAGTTCTTTGAAAGAATAAACAAAATCAACAAACCCTCAGCTAACCTTACTTTAAAAAGACACAAAACAATGCAATTAGTAATTGAAGAGTGAAATGACAACAGATTCAGTGGAAATCCAGAGGATAATCAAACCCTACTCTGAGAAACTGTACTCCAGTAAGATGGAAAATACAGAACAAATGGACAGAAACCTAAATACATATGAACTACAAAGATGAATGAAGAAGTTTAAAAAATGCTGAAGATCTTAATATTAATCAGTAAAAGTCAAAATGAAAGCCTACCAAGAAAAAAGTCCTGGTCCTTACAGATTCACTGCTGAATTCTACTTTCAGAAGAGATAATTTCACTACTTCTCAAATTCCCTAATGAAATTGAAAGGGAAGCAGTACTCCCAAATTCATTACTGCAAGCAACCATTACACTGATTCCAAAAGCAGACAAAGACTCATCCAAAAACGAGAACTATATCGTGTGCTGTATATAAAGTATACCAATAAAGAATTGAATTAAAAAAGAGAACTATGAGCCATATATCCTACTGAACATAGATGAAAAAAATCCTCAATAAGATACTGACAAGCAGAATACAGTGGATTATCAAGATCTTAAGCTCTGATCATGTTGAATTCATCTGAGGGATGCAACAGTGGTTGAACATATGCAAATCAATAAATATAATACATGGTATTAACAGAGTCAAGGATAAAAACCATATGATCATCACAACAGATGGAGAAAAAGCATTCAACAAGATCCAATTCATGATTAAAATGTTATGAGAAATTGAAATAGTTGGTCTTTATCTCAACTTGATAAAAGCTATTTATGAAAAAACAACAGCTAGCATCATACTAAATGGTCAAAAATGAAAACCTTTTACACTAAATTTTTTTTTAAAAAAGGTGAGAATATGCACTGTCACCTTCCCCCCTGTTCAATATAGTTCTGGAAACATTACCCATAACAATTAGACAAGGAAAAGGAACAAAAATAATTAAGATAAGAAAATAAGTTAAATTGTCACTATTTGATTATCACATGATACTCTCTATGAAAGACCCTAAAAACTCAGCCAAAGCACTGCTAGACTTAATTGCCAGATTCAGTACCTGGATCTAAGGTAAATATTCAAAAATCAATAACCTGCTTTTATGCAAATAATAAATTCACTCAGAGAAAAATTGTGAAACAATTCCTTTCCCAAAACCATCCAAAAAATAAAATACCTAGGAATCAGTCTAACAAAGGAGGTGAAAGACCTCTACTCTGAAATCTACAGTACTCTGAGAAAGGAGATTGAAGAGAATTTCAGAAAATGAATCCTTGTTCTTAGGTAGGAAAAAAACCAATATTGTCAAAATGGACATACTCCCCAGACTGCTATATAGACTGAATTCAGTCCTGATTGAAATACCAACAGTATATTTCACAGAACTAGAAAAAGCAATGCAAAATTAATCTAGAATCAGAAGAGACCTAAATACCCAAAGCAGTTCTAGGCAACAAAGACATGGCAGAGAATATCAAAATTTCCAACTTGAAACAATACTACTACAAAGCCACTGTGATAAAAATAGCATGATACTGGCAAAGAAACAGACCTCAGAATCATTGAAACATACTAGAAGACACAGAATTCCAGATATACTGTCATCTCATTTTTGACAAAGGAGTCAAGCACTCGCAATACAGGAAAGATAGTCAGTTTAATAAACGGTGCTGGATAAACCGGGTTTCAACCTACCAAAGATTAAACTACCCCCACATCTTTCACCATGCATTAAACTGAAATTAAAGTAGATTAAAATCTAAATGTTAAAGCACAAACATTAAATCTGTTAGGAGATAGATCAGATAGAATTCTTGGAGATAGTGACACAGGGAAAGACTTTATGAACAAAACAGCAGTACAGGAACAAGCAGAATGAACAATGGGATCTCATTAAAAAGTTTGTGCACAGCGAGAAACAAAAGACAAAAACAACCAACAATATGGGGGAAAATTAGCAGCTGTTCCTCAGATAAAGTTCGATTATTTAGAATAGATAAAGAACTTAAAAAATCAGAACCCCCAAAATTTATTCAATTCAAAAGTCAGCATCTGAAATAAACACATATTTTTTTCAGATGAAGAAGTAAAAACAACTAAAAACATGAAAAAATTGTCGACATTACTGGTCATTCAAGTGATGCAGATCAAATAACACTGATTCCACCTCACTGCAGAAAGAATGTCTGTGTCAAGAAATCAAATGGTTTCAAATGTGGATGGGGCTGTGGGGAGAAAGGAACCCGACTTCACTGTTGGTGGGAGTGTAGCCTGATGCAACCACCGTGGAGATCAGTGTGGAGATTCCTCAACAATCTAGGATTCGAGTTACCATGTGATCCTGCTATTTCGTTTTTGTTTATATTCAGAAAAGAATTAAAAGCATCATACTACAGTGACATATATACACGTGTTTATACCAGCACAACTGTAATAGCTAAATCTTTTTTTTTTTTTTTTTTTTTTTTGAGACAGGGTCTCGCTTTGTAGTTCAGGCTGGCTCTGAGCTCACTATGTAGCCCAGGCAAGCCTCGAACTCAGCAATCCTCCTGCCTCTGCCTCCCGAGTGCTGAGATTACAGGCGTGAGCCACCACGCCGGGCACTGTGGTATGTGGCAGTGATTGCTGGTGGGCGTGAGTCTCCACGCCCAGCATTCTATGTGGTTACCGGGGATCGAACTCAGGATCTTGCGCTTGCGAGGCAGGCGCCGGAACCACTGAGCTAACCCTCCGGCCCCTGTAATAACTAAATCTTGGAAACAACCCAAACGCTCATCAGCCAGAAACTGGATAAAGATTTTTTTTCTATAAAATGGAATATTACCCCTCCTTAATGAATGATAAATTAGAAATATTTGTAGCTCAGTGGATGCACCTTGAGTCCATGTTCATAAGTGAAATAAGTAGGACACAGATTGGTAAATATAACACCATTTCTTTAGTTTGAGAAACTGAAGATGTACATGAGGCACAGAGTGTATGATAGGTATTATGAAATGGGAACATAAAAGGGAAAAGGAAACTGGATGGGCCATGGAAAAGTAAAGAAGAGAAAGAAAAAAACAATAGTAGAAAGAAAAATGGAAACAAAGGTTGTGTATATGGAGGGTGTGTTTCAAAAGAGGGCAAGGGAAGGGGAAAAATTAAGAATCATGGTATATCATCTGTAAGTACAAATTCTCAGTATGGAATGTGATAATAATGTATTTTAAAATGTACCACAAACTCAAATTATTACAAAAATATCTTCTGTGAGTTTCTACTTTGTTTCAGCAATTAAGATTTAGTATTGTATTTTTGTATCATATTTTCTTATTTGCATGTTTTAAAATCCTAAATAAACATCTGGAGTGAGATAATATTCCAATTAATTAATATACTTCTTTCTTTATTAATCTATGTATTTTTAGAATTTTGACTAAGAATTTTTGTTATTTTCACTGTTCTTTCTTTTTTTAAAAATTTTTATTAGTTTTACTTGTGATACCTGAATACATTAATCCTGAAAAGAAGATGCAATATATATCACAGTTAATTCCTATATAATTATCCATCTCTGTTATTGTTATATTTTGGGTTGTTTGTTTGCTTTTTACAGTTCCTTCCATTCAGCCCCTGGAACATCCATCGATCTGCAGTTTGTAATTATGTTTTAGGGTTCTGTGGTTATAATGAGGTTCTTGGATGTGAAGCAAGGAAATTCCTTGCTCAAATTTCTGTTGATAAGCAGAAGTAATTTTTCGGTATTACAATTTGATATACACTAGAGAGGTGAAAATGATCCATAATAGGTTTTAATGTTATCCAAAATCTTTCAAAATAGAATCATATCAATTAAATCATAAATATATGCAAAAATATTGGTCATAATTCACTTTGAGACTACCCTGATAAGTCCACCATGCATGTTGCTATAAACATTTTGACAAGAAAAAGAATGTTTTAATATCACTTCAATTTTTTAGATTTCTTTTCTCTACCTAGATTTTGAACTCACAAATATTTTTTTTTCTTTTTGTACAGTTTTAAAGATAAGGATACAAGCCAGTTAATATTTGTGCAATCTTAACCTTTTGGAATTTTCTGGGTTATTTTTTTCTTCCTAGTTACTAAGCATATTTAAATGTAGGATCTGACAAGTCATGACATTTTTATGGCTTTGCTGATAGTATGGAAAACTTATTTGCAATTGTTCCAACTATAGATGATTCTCTGGATTATCATTTACTATTTTTTCAAAGAAAAATAATATTGGATCATCCTTTATTCTAGAAATAAACCTCTTCCATCCATTTGAAATGTGCAAGAATAATTGCTTGCCTGGAACTGAGTTGTAGATCTTAAAAGAAAATAACATAAAAAGGCCACATCTAGAATTGTTTATGTGATCTCACCCACCACTAGTAACTTTGCGCAATTTAACATATTTAGAATTTTATTGAGACTTACACCTTTTTTATTTATTTTATCACTTTCTAATAGCAAAGATATAGAATATCAGAAAAATGCATTTTAATTTTTCAGCAAATGAAATGATACTGAATAGGTCCAGAGAGACACAGATATTCATACCAACCTGAAGAAACAGAACTGGGAAAGCAGAGCAATCAAAACTGACTTATTTCCAGTGATCAATTGAAATAGGAACTACATTAAGCTTAATATTCTGCACTTGTGTGTAAAGAGGATATAGTTGTATGGTCTTGTATGAAACAATTTATTCAGCCCTAATTAATCAAAATAACACACATAGAACACAATTGAGCCTGGGGATTTACCACAGTGTTTCTGATGCCTGCTTTGTAAGCAAAAGGTCTCAAGTTCAATCCCCCAAAACAACAACAACAAACAAATAAAAAAGAACACATAGAATCCAACTGTTAATATATGTACAAAAAATTGTAGAAATAATTCAAATTGTCTCAGTTTGCGAGGGAAATTCATAGCAGTGAATGCATAAACTAGGAAAATAGAGCAAACTGAAATAAACAATCTAATGATGAACCTCAGACAACTAGAAAAAGAGGAGCAAAACAAACCCAAAGCACACACTAGAGAGGAAATTATAAGGATCAGAGCAGAAATTAACGCAGTGGAGACAAAGAGAACAATACAAAGAATCAATGAATCAAAGAGCAGGTTCTTTGAAAGGATAAATAAGATCCACAGACCCTTAGCCAACCTTATCAAACAAAGGAAGGAAAAGGCTCAAATCCATGCTATAAGGAATGAAAATGGGGAAATCAGCACAGACCAAGAAGAAGTCCAAAGGATCATAAACACATATTTTGAAAATCTATACTCCAAGAAGATGGAAAATCTAGAAGAAATGGATAGATTCCTAGACTCATATGAACTTTCAAAGCTGAATGAAGAGGATAAAAAAATGTTAAACAACCCGATATCAATCTGGGAAATTGAAAATGTACTAAAAAACCTACCAACAAAGAAAAGCCCTGGTCCTGACGGCTTCACTGCTGAATTCTATAAAACTTTTAAAGAAGAGTTGATACCAGTACTTCTCAATGTCTTTAATGAAATCGAAAGGGAAGCAGTACTCCCCCAATCATTCCTTGAAGCAACCATCACCTTGATTCCAAAGGCAGGGGAAGATCCCACCAAAAAAGAAAACTGCAGGCCAATCTCTCTAATGAACATTGTTGCAAAAATCCTCAATAAGATACTTGTCTCAGCTTCTTTGATATTTAATATACATGATGAAGTATGTGATAGATTAAAAAAATGTCTGGCAGTTCCCTAGCACTTAGACTTTCTATAAAACATGCACTTTTTTCGATATAACTGAATATATCATTTTTGTTAGTTTTAAAAAATATTTTATCTATTGAATTGTGGAGCTATCATTTTAATTACTAAAATTCATTTTAATTATAAATACATGAAGATATTTACACTATAAGAAATACCATATTTTCATAAGAATGCTGACTTTTCCAGAACAACCACTTCAACTTAAACACTAAGTAGTACAGAACAAACAAATCAGAAAATGTGGTTTTATTTTCATACTGAAAAAATAATGGGAGATATTTTTATAATATATAATTTTTGTAAAGTTGGGTTATAAAATATCACTTCTGTAGACATTATTTATAAACAACATTTAGTATTTTCCTTCAGTACATTATTCAAGTGAATTGATTCTAGTTTTATACCAACTGTTGAAAGACTAGTACCTTTTGCTATTTTATATTCTATCATAAGTGTAGCTATGCCAATGTAGGGATAGTACCTTTATAAATTACTGTTAGCAACTTTATCCTTATTGTTTATAGTGTATAATTTAAGATCAAGGTAAAGAAATGGTAATTATAATCAAAATAAAAACTTCAAAAGATTTACTCAACTGAGCTTGCTGGCAGTTTTTTTTTTTTTATTGAGAATCAATATATTTTCTACTTGTTTTTATTTTTAACCCTCACTTTCTCTGTTACAATGCTTCAAAGTCAAGGAAACAGAAAGATAAAATAAAACAGGAAAATCCTCATCACCTTTGGTCATTCTATGCTGAGTATTTTTTCCTTGGCTATATGCATTTTTTGATAATTACAGAGAAGGAAAATGCACTTGTTAAGATTTTTGCTTTCACTTGTCAGCTTTTCTTGATTTTTAAAATTTATTCATGCCTTCTTTATTTGTTGAATGGACATTTCTAAATTTTGCTAATTATACAGAGCATTCTTTCCCCAATTTTTGGCTCACTACAGTTGGATTCACTCAAAAACAATTTTCTTGAAACCATTTACCAGTCCAGGTTACCAATGATCAATCAGTAAGTAATTCTTAGAATTTTTCTCTGATATTCTTTGTCTTCTACCTGTGGCATTTTACATCAATACCTGTGTTATTCCTCAGAGTTTACACCTCATCTTTCCATTTTTGTGCATACCAAAAAAAGTAAACTATATTGACTTTATTGTTTACTTTCTAACTGAGTTAATGGAGCACATGAGCAGCAGATTTGGAGCAGGAAAGATAATGAGAAAAATCCTCAGACTCTTGGGCAGCTTCTCCCTAAACCACGGTAACCACTCCTTCCATGTGCACCTTTATAAAAGGGTGAGGAACTTTGATGTGGTGATCCATATTGATTTTTCCAGCTGCTCTACTCTGGAGACTAAATAGAAAGATACAAAATTCTGAGCTCAGCCTACGTCACTTGTGAGACCCTGTCTGACCATTAATCATGAGGCGGCAACTGTGTAGATTAGAAAACACAATTCCAGGTGTATCTGTGTGAATGCATGGGCAGAAAGCTGGGGAAAGAAGAGCTGCCTCACATGTGTGTGGTCCCAGTCAGGAAGTTTGCGGCCTGGATGGGAAAGAAGAAGAAGAAGAAGAAAAAGAAAAGGAAGGAAGGAAGGAAGAAGGAAGGAAGGAAGGAAGGAAGGAAGGAAGGAAGGAAGGAAGGAAGGAAGGAAGGAAGGAAG